>JANJGN010002919.1:0-55806 GCA_026770705.1 Isurus oxyrinchus
TAAACAGAGGCGAACAGATTTAAACAGAGTTTAATAGAGGTTAACAGAATTAAACAGTGAAAACAGATGGAAACAGAATGAAACAGAGTTAAACAGAGGCATACAGAGTTATACAGAGTCAAACAGTGTTGAACAGAGGCAAACAGAGTTAAACAGAGTTAAACAGAGGCAAACAGAGTTAAACAGAGGCAAACAGAGTACAACAGAGTTAAACAATGTTAAACAGAGGGAAACAGAGTTAAACAGATTTAAACCGAGGCACACAGAGTTAAACAGAGTTAAACAGAGGCAATATGAGTTAAACTGAGTGAAACAGAGCTAAACAGTGGCAAACAGAGTTAAACAGAGTTAAACAGAGGCACACAGGGTTAAACAGAGTTAAACAGAGTTAAACAGAGGCAATCTGAGTTAAACAGAGTGAAACAGAGCTAAACAGTGGCAAACAGAGTTCAACAGAGTTAAACAGAGGCAAACAGAGGTAAGCAGAGTGAAACAGATCTAAACAGTGGCAAACAGAGCAAAACAGAGTTAAACAGAGTTAAACAGAGTTGAAAAGAGGCTTACAGAGTTATATAGATTGAAACAGAGGCAAAGAGATTTGAACAGATATAAACAGAGTACAACAGATTTAAACAGAGTTAAACAGAGGGAAACGGAGTTAAACAGAGTTAAACCGAGGCGAACAGAGTTAAATAGAGTTAAACATAGTTAAACAGAGTTCAACAGAGGTAAACAGAGTTAAACATAGGCAAACAGAATTCAAAATAGTTAAATAGAGTTAATCACAGGCAAACAGAGGGAAACTGAGTTAAACAGAGTTAAACAGAGTTAAACAGAGGCATACAGAGTTATACAGAGTTACACAGAGTTAAACAGAGCCATACAGAATTCAACAAATTTAGACAGAGGCAAACAGAGTTAGACAGAGTTAAACAGAGGCAAACAGAGTGAAATAGAGTTAAACAGAGGCAAACAGAGGGAAACTGAGTGAAACAGAGTTAAACAGAGTCAAGCAGAGTTCAACAGAGTTAAACTGACGTAAACAGAGGCAAACAGAGGGAAACGGAGTTAAACAGAGTTAAACCGAGGCGAACAGAGTTAAATAGAGTTAAACATAGTTAAACAGAGTTCAACAGAGGTAAACAGAGTTAAACATAGGCAAACAGAATTCAAAATAGTTAAATAGAGTTAATCACAGGCAAACAGAGGGAAACTGAGTTAAACAGAGTTAAACAGAGTTAAACAGAGGCATACAGAGTTATACAGAGTTACACAGAGTTAAACAGAGCCATACAGAATTCAACAAATTTAGACAGAGGCAAACAGAGTTAGACAGAGTTAAACAGAGGCAAACAGAGTGAAATAGAGTTAAACAGAGGCAAACAGAGGGAAACTGAGTGAAACAGAGTTAAACAGAGGCAAGCAGAGTTCAACAGAGTTAAACTGACGTAAACAGAGGCAAACAGAGGGAAACGGAGTTAAACAGAGTTAAACCGAGGCAAACAGAGTTAAATAGAGTTAAACAGTGTTGAACAGAGGCAAACAGAGTTAAACAGAGTTAAACAGAGGCAAACAGAGGTAAACTGAGTGAAACAGAATTAAACAGAGGCAAGCAGAGTTAAACAGAGTTGGACAGATGCAAACAGAATTAAACAGAGTTAAACAGAGGCAAACAGAGTTAAACAGCGTTAAACAGAGGCAAACAGAGTTAACTAGAGTTATACAGAGGCAATCAGAGAGAAACAGAGTGAAACAGAGTTAAACAGAAACAACCAGAGTTAAACAGAGTTAAACAGAGTTAAACAGAGTTAAACAGAGTTAAACAGAGGCAAACAGAGGGAAACAGACTGAAACAGAGTTAAACAAAAACAACCAGAGTTAAACAGAGTTAAAAAGACGCAGAGTTAAACAGAGTTAAACAGAGGCAAACAGCGTTAAAACCGTGTTAAGTAGAGGTTAACAGATTTAAACAGAGTTAAACAGTGGCAAACAGATGGAAACTGAGTGAAACAGAGTTAAACAGAGGCATACAGAGTTATACAGAGTTAAACAGTGTTAAACAGAGGCAAACAGAGTTAAACAGAGTTAAACAGAGGCAAACAGAGTTAAACAGAGTTAAACAGAGGCAAACAGAGTTAAACAGAGAGAAACAAAAACCACCAGAGTTAAACAGAGTTAAAAAGACGCAGAGTTAAACAGAGTTAAACAGAGGCGAACAGATTTAAACTGAGTTTAATAGAGGTTAACAGAGTTAAACAGTGAAAACAGATGGAAACAGAATGAAACAGAGTTAAACAGAGGCATACAGAGTTATACAGTGTTAAACAGTGTTGAACAGAGGCAAACAGAGTTAAACAGAGTTAAACAGAGGCAAACAGAGGTAAACTGAGTGAAACAGAATTAAACAGAGGCAAGCAGAGTTAAACAGAGTTGGACAGATGCAAACAGAATTAAACAGAGTTAAACAGAGGCAAACAGATTTAAACAGCGTTAAACAGAGGCAAACAGAGTTATCTAGAGTTATACAGAGGCAATCAGAGAGAAACAGAGTGAAACAGAGTTAAACAAAAACAACCAGAGTTAAACAGAGTTAAACAGAGTTAAACAGAGGCAAACAGAGGGAAACAGAGTGAAACAGAGTGAAACAAAAACCACCAGAGTTAAACAGAGTTAAAAAGACGCAAACAGAGTTAAACAGAGTTAAACAGAGGCGAACAGATTTAAACAGTGTTTAATAGAGGTTAACAGAGTTAAACAGAGTTAAACAGTGAAAACAGAAGGAAACAGAATGAAACAGAGTTAAACAGAGGCAAACAGAGTTAAACAGAGTTAAACAGAGGCAAACAGAGTTAAACAGAGTTAAACAGAGGCAAACAGAGTTAAACAGAGAGAAACAAAAACCACCAGAGTTAAACAGAGTTAAAAAGACGCAGAGTTAAACAGAGTTAAACAGAGGCGAACAGATTTAAACCGAGTTTAATAGAGGTTAACAGAGTTAAACAGTGAAAACAGATGGAAACAGAATGAAACAGAGTTAAACAGAGGCATACAGAGTTATACAGAGTCAAACAGTGTTGAACAGAGGCAAACAGAGTTAAACAGAATTAAACAGAGGCAAACAGAGTTAAACAGAGGCAAACAGAGTACAACAGAGTTAAACAGAGTTAAACAGAGTTAAACAGAGGCAATATGAGTTAGACAGAGTGAAACAGAGCTAAACAGTGGCAAACAGAGTTAAACAGAGTTAAACAGAGGCACACAGGGTTAAACAGAGTTAAACAGAGTTAAACAGAGGCAATCTGAGTTAAACAGAGTGAAACAGAGCTAAACAGTGGCAAACAGAGTTCAACAGAGTTAAACAGAGGCAAACAGAGGTAAGCAGAGTGAAACAGATCTAAACAGTGGCAAACAGAGTAAAACAGAGTTAAACAGAGTTGAAAAGAGGCTTACAGAGTTATATAGATTGAAACAGAGGCAAAGAGATTTGAACAGATATAAACAGAGTACAACAGATTTAAACAGAGTTAAACAGAGGGAAACGGAGTTAAACAGAGTTAAACCGAGGCGAACAGAGTTAAATAGAGTTAAACATAGTTAAACAGAGTTCAACAGAGGTAAACAGAGTTAAACATAGGCAAACAGAATTCAAAATAGTTAAATAGAGTTAATCACAGGCAAACAGAGGGAAACTGAGTTAAAAAGAGTTAAACAGAGTTCAACAGAGGCATACAGAGTTATACAGAGTTACACAGAGTTAAACAGAGCCATACAGAATTCAACAAATTTAGACAGAGGCAAACAGAGTTAGACAGAGTTAAACAGAGGCAAACAGAGTGAAATAGAGTTAAACAGAGGCAAACAGAGGGAAACTGAGTGAAACAGAGTTAAACAGAGGCAAGCAGAGTTCAACAGAGTTAAACTGACGTAAACAGAGGCAAACAGAGGGAAACGGAGTTAAACAGAGTTAAACCGAGGCGAACAGAGTTAAATAGAGTTAAACAGTGTTGAACAGAGGCAAACAGAGTTAAACAGAGTTAAACAGAGGCAAACAGAGGTAAACTGAGTGAAACAGAATTAAACAGAGGCAAGCAGAGTTAAACAGAGTTGGACAGATGCAAACAGAATTAAACAGAGTTAAACAGAGGCAAACAGAGTTAAACAGCGTTAAACAGAGGCAAACAGAGTTAACTAGAGTTATACAGAGGCAATCAGAGAGTTAAACAGAGTGAAACAGAGTTAAACAGAAACAACCAGAGTTAAACAGAGTTAAACAGAGTTAAACAGAGGCAAACAGAGGGAAACAGAGTGAAACAGAGTGAAACAAAAACCACCAGAGTTAAACAGAGTTACAAAGACGCAAACAGAGTTAAACAGAGTTAAACAGAGGCGAACAGATTTAAACAGTGTTTAATAGAGGTTAACAGAGTTAAACAGAGTTAAACAGTGAAAACAGAAGGAAACAGAATGAAACAGAGTTAAACAGAGGCAAACAGAGTTAAACAGAGTTAAACAGAGGCAAACAGAGTTAAACAGAGTTAAACAGAGGCAAACAGAGTTAAACAGAGAGAAACAAAAACCACCAGAGTTAAACAGAGTTAAAAAGACGCAGAGTTAAACAGAGTTAAACAGAGGCGAACAGATTTAAACCGAGTTTAATAGAGGTTAACAGAGTTAAACAGTGAAAACAGAAGGAAACAGAATGAAACAGAGTTAAACAGAGGCATACAGAGTTATACAGAGTCAAACAGTGTTGAACAGAGGCAAACAGAGTTAAACAGAATTAAACAGAGGCAAACAGAGTTAAACAGAGGCAAACAGAGTACAACAGAGTTAAACAGAGGGAAACAGAGTTAAACAGAGTTAAACCGAGGCACACAGAGTTAAACAGAGTTAAACAGAGGCAATATGAGTTAGACAGAGTGAAACAGAGCTAAACAGTGGCAAACAGAGTTAAACAGAGTTAAACAGAGGCACACAGGGTTAAACAGAGTTAAACAGAGTTAAACAGAGGCAATCTGAGTTAAACAGAGTGAAACAGAGCTAAACAGTGGCAAACAGATTTCAACAGAGTTAAACAGAGGCAAACAGAGGTAAGCAGAGTGAAACAGATCTAAACAGTGGCAAACAGAGTAAAACAGAGTTAAACAGAGTTGAAAAGAGGCTTACAGAGTTATATAGATTGAAACAGAGGCAAAGAGATTTGAACAGATATAAACAGAGTACAACAGATTTAAACAGAGTTAAACAGAGGGAAACGGAGTTAAACAGAGTTAAACCGAGGCGAACAGAGTTAAATAGAGTTAAACATAGTTAAACAGAGTTCAACAGAGGTAAACAGAGTTAAACATAGGCAAACAGAATTCAAAATAGTTAAATAGAGTTAATCACAGGCAAACAGAGGGAAACTGAGTTAAAAAGAGTTAAACAGAGTTCAACAGAGGCATACAGAGTTATACAGAGTTACACAGAGTTAAACAGAGCCATACAGAATTCAACAAATTTAGACAGAGGCAAACAGAGTTAGACAGAGTTAAACAGAGGCAAACAGAGTGAAATAGAGTTAAACAGAGGCAAACAGAGGGAAACTGAGTGAAACAGAGTTAAACAGAGGCAAGCAGAGTTCAACAGAGTTAAACTGACGTAAACAGAGGCAAACAGAGGGAAACGGAGTTAAACAGAGTTAAACCGAGGCGAACAGAGTTAAATAGAGTTAAACAGTGTTGAACAGAGGCAAACAGAGTTAAACAGAGTTAAACAGAGGCAAACAGAGGTAAACTGAGTGAAACAGAATTAAACAGAGGCAAGCAGAGTTAAACAGAGTTGGACAGATGCAAACAAAATTAAACAGAGTTAAACAGAGGCAAACAGAGTTAAACAGCGTTAAACAGAGGCAAACAGAGTTAACTAGAGTTATACAGAGGCAATCAGAGAGAAACAGAGTGAAACAGAGTTAAACAGAAACAACCAGAGTTAAACAGAGTTAAACAGAGTTAAACAGAGTTAAACAGAGTTAAACAGAGGCAAACAGAGGGAAACAGACTGAAACAGAGTTAAACAAAAACAACCAGAGTTAAACAGAGTTAAAAAGACGCAGAGTTAAACAGAGTTAAACAGAGGCAAACAGCGTTAAACCGTGTTAAGTAGAGGTTAACAGATTTAAACAGAGTTAAACAGTGGCAAACAGATGGAAACTGAGTGAAACAGAGTTAAACAGAGGCATACAGAGTTATACAGAGTTAAACAGTGTTAAACAGAGGCAAACAGAGTTAAACAGAGTTAAACAGAGGCAAACAGAGTTAAACAGAGTTAAACAGAGGCAAACAGAGTTAAACAGAGAGAAACAAAAACCACCAGAGTTAAACAGAGTTAAAAAGACGCAGAGTTAAACAGAGTTAAACAGAGGCGAACAGATTTAAACCGAGTTTAATAGAGGTTAACAGAGTTAAACAGTGAAAACAGATGGAAACAGAATGAAACAGAGTTAAACAGAGGCATACAGAGTTATACAGTGTTAAACAGTGTTGAACAGAGGCAAACAGAGTTAAACAGAGTTAAACAGAGGCAAACAGAGGTAAACTGAGTGAAACAGAATTAAACAGAGGCAAGCAGAGTTAAACAGAGTTGGACAGATGCAAACAGAATTAAACAGAGTTAAACAGAGGCAAACAGATTTAAACAGCGTTAAACAGAGGCAAACAGAGTTATCTAGAGTTATACAGAGGCAATCAGAGAGAAACAGAGTGAAACAGAGTTAAACAGAAACAACCAGAGTTAAACAGAGTTAAACAGAGTTAAACAGAGGCAAACAGAGGGAAACAGAGTGAAACAGAGTGAAACAAAAACCACCAGAGTTAAACAGAGTTAAAAAGACGCAAACAGAGTTAAACAGAGTTAAACAGAGGCGAACAGATTTAAACAGTGTTTAATAGAGGTTAACAGAGTTAAACAGAGTTAAACAGTGAAAACAGAAGGAAACAGAATGAAACAGAGTTAAACAGAGGCAAACAGAGTTAAACAGAGTTAAACAGAGGCAAACAGAGTTAAACAGAGTTAAACAGAGGCAAACAGAGTTAAACAGAGAGAAACAAAAACCACCAGAGTTAAACAGAGTTAAAAAGACGCAGAGTTAAACAGAGTTAAACAGAGGCGAACAGATTTAAACCGAGTTTAATAGAGGTTAACAGAGTTAAACAGTGAAAACAGATGGAAACAGAATGAAACAGAGTTAAACAGAGGCATACAGAGTTATACAGAGTCAAACAGTGTTGAACAGAGGCAAACAGAGTTAAACAGAATTAAACAGAGGCAAACAGAGTTAAACAGAGGCAAACAGAGTACAACAGAGTTAAACAGAGTTAAACAGAGGGAAACAGAGTTAAACAGAGTTAAACCGAGGCACACAGAGTTAAACAGAGTTAAACAGAGGCAATATGAGTTAGACAGAGTGAAACAGAGCTAAACAGTGGCAAACAGAGTTAAACAGAGTTAAACAGAGGCACACAGGGTTAAACAGAGTTAAACAGAGTTAAACAGAGGCAATCTGAGTTAAACAGAGTGAAACAGAGCTAAACAGTGGCAAACAGAGTTCAACAGAGTTAAACAGAGGCAAACAGAGGTAAGCAGAGTGAAACAGATCTAAACAGTGGCAAACAGAGTAAAACAGAGTTAAACAGAGTTGAAAAGAGGCTTACAGAGTTATATAGATTGAAACAGAGGCAAAGAGATTTGAACAGATATAAACAGAGTACAACAGATTTAAACAGAGTTAAACAGAGGGAAACGGAGTTAAACAGAGTTAAACCGAGGCGAACAGAGTTAAATAGAGTTAAACATAGTTAAACAGAGTTCAACAGAGGTAAACAGAGTTAAACATAGGCAAACAGAATTCAAAATAGTTAAATAGAGTTAATCACAGGCAAACAGAGGGAAACTGAGTTAAAAAGAGTTAAACAGAGTTAAACAGAGGCATACAGAGTTATACAGAGTTACACAGAGTTAAACAGAGCCATACAGAATTCAACAAATTTAGACAGAGGCAAACAGAGTTAGACAGAGTTAAACAGAGGCAAACAGAGTGAAATAGAGTTAAACAGAGGCAAACAGAGGGAAACTGAGTGAAACAGAGTTAAACAGAGGCAAGCAGAGTTCAACAGAGTTAAACTGACGTAAACAGAGGCAAACAGAGGGAAACGGAGTTAAACAGAGTTAAACCGAGGCGAACAGAGTTAAATAGAGTTAAACAGTGTTGAACAGAGGCAAACAGAGTTAAACAGAGTTAAACAGAGGCAAACAGAGGTAAACTGAGTGAAACAGAATTAAACAGAGGCAAGCAGAGTTAAACAGAGTTGGACAGATGCAAACAGAATTAAACAGAGTTAAACAGAGGCAAACAGAGTTAAACAGCGTTAAACAGAGGCAAACAGAGTTAACTAGAGTTATACAGAGGCAATCAGAGAGAAACAGAGTGAAACAGAGTTAAACAGAAACAACCAGAGTTAAACAGAGTTAAACAGAGTTAAACAGAGGCAAACAGAGGGAAACAGAGTGAAACAGAGTGAAACAAAAACCACCAGAGTTAAACAGAGTTAAAAAGACGCAAACAGAGTTAAACAGAGTTAAACAGAGGCGAACAGATTTAAACAGTGTTTAATAGAGGTTAACAGAGTTAAACAGAGTTAAACAGTGAAAACAGAAGGAAACAGAATGAAACAGAGTTAAACAGAGGCAAACAGAGTTAAACAGAGTTAAACAGAGGCAAACAGAGTTAAACAGAGTTAAACAGAGGCAAACAGAGTTAAACAGAGAGAAACAAAAACCACCAGAGTTAAACAGAGTTAAAAAGACGCAGAGTTAAACAGAGTTAAACAGAGGCGAACAGATTTAAACCGAGTTTAATAGAGGTTAACAGAGTTAAACAGTGAAAACAGATGGAAACAGAATGAAACAGAGTTAAACAGAGGCATACAGAGTTATACAGAGTCAAACAGTGTTGAACAGAGGCAAACAGAGTTAAACAGAATTAAACAGAGGCAAACAGAGTTAAACAGAGGCAAACAGAGTACAACAGAGTTAAACAGAGTTAAACAGAGGGAAACAGAGTTAAACAGAGTTAAACCGAGGCACACAGAGTTAAACAGAGTTAAACAGAGGCAATATGAGTTAGACAGAGTGAAACAGAGCTAAACAGTGGCAAACAGAGTTAAACAGAGTTAAACAGAGGCACACAGGGTTAAACAGAGTTAAACAGAGTTAAACAGAGGCAATCTGAGTTAAACAGAGTGAAACAGAGCTAAACAGTGGCAAACAGAGTTCAACAGAGTTAAACAGAGGCAAACAGAGGTAAGCAGAGTGAAACAGATCTAAACAGTGGCAAACAGAGTAAAACAGAGTTAAACAGAGTTGAAAAGAGGCTTACAGAGTTATATAGATTGAAACAGAGGCAAAGAGATTTGAACAGATATAAACAGAGTACAACAGATTTAAACAGAGTTAAACAGAGGGAAACGGAGTTAAACAGAGTTAAACCGAGGCGAACAGAGTTAAATAGAGTTAAACATAGTTAAACAGAGTTCAACAGAGGTAAACAGAGTTAAACATAGGCAAACAGAATTCAAAATAGTTAAATAGAGTTAATCACAGGCAAACAGAGGGAAACTGAGTTAAAAAGAGTTAAACAGAGTTCAACAGAGGCATACAGAGTTATACAGAGTTACACAGAGTTAAACAGAGCCATACAGAATTCAACAAATTTAGACAGAGGCAAACAGAGTTAGACAGAGTTAAACAGAGGCAAACAGAGTGAAATAGAGTTAAACAGAGGCAAACAGAGGGAAACTGAGTGAAACAGAGTTAAACAGAGGCAAGCAGAGTTCAACAGAGTTAAACTGACGTAAACAGAGGCAAACAGAGGGAAACGGAGTTAAACAGAGTTAAACCGAGGCGAACAGAGTTAAATAGAGTTAAACAGTGTTGAACAGAGGCAAACAGAGTTAAACAGAGTTAAACAGAGGCAAACAGAGGTAAACTGAGTGAAACAGAATTAAACAGAGGCAAGCAGAGTTAAACAGAGTTGGACAGATGCAAACAAAATTAAACAGAGTTAAACAGAGGCAAACAGAGTTAAACAGCGTTAAACAGAGGCAAACAGAGTTAACTAGAGTTATACAGAGGCAATCAGAGAGAAACAGAGTGAAACAGAGTTAAACAGAAACAACCAGAGTTAAACAGAGTTAAACAGAGTTAAACAGAGTTAAACAGAGTTGAACAGAGGCAAACAGAGGGAAACAGAGTGAAACAGAGTTAAACAAAAACAACCAGAGTTAAACAGAGTTAAAAAGACGCAGAGTTAAACAGAGTTAAACAGAGGCAAACAGCGTTAAACCGTGTTAAGTAGAGGTTAACAGATTTAAACAGAGTTAAACAGTGGCAAACAGATGGAAACTGAGTGAAACAGAGTTAAACAGAGGCATACAGAGTTATACAGAGTTAAACAGTGTTAAACAGAGGCAAACAGAGTTAAACAGAGTTAAACAGAGGCACACAAGTTAAACAGAGTTAAACAGAGGCAAACAGAGTTAAACAGAGAGAAACAAAAACCACCAGAGTTAAACAGAGTTAAAAAGACGCAGAGTTAAACAGAGTTAAACAGAGGCGAACAGATTTAAACAGAGTTTAATAGAGGTTAACAGAGTTAAACAGTGAAAACAGATGGAAACAGAATGAAACAGAGTTAAACAGAGGCATACAGAGTTATACAGAGTTAAACAGAGGCAAACAGAGTTAAACAGAGGCAAACAGAGTACAACAGAGTTAAACAGAGTTAAACAGAGGGAAACAGAGTTAAACAGAGTTAAACCGAGGCACACAGAGTTAAACAGAGTTAAACAGAGGCAATTTGAGTTACACAGAGTGAAACAGAGCTAAACAGTGGCAAACAGAGTTCAACAGAGGCAAACAGAGGGAAACAGAGTGAAACAGATCCAAACAGTGGAAAACAGAGTAAAACAGAGTTAAACAGAGTTAAACAGAGTTGAAAAGAGGCTTACAGAGTTAAATAGATTGAAACAGAGGCAAAGAGAGTTGAACAGATATAAACAGAGTACAACAGAGTTAAACAGAGGGAAACGGATTTAAAACAGAGTTAAACGAGGCGAACAGAGTTAAATAGAGTTAAACATAGTTAAACAGAGTTCAACAGAGGTAAACAGAGTTAAACATATGCAAACAGAATTCAAAATAGTTAAATAGAGTTAATCACAGGCAAACAGAGGGAAACTGAGTTAAACAGAGTTAAACAGAGTTAAACAGAGGCATACAGAGTTATGCAGAGTTACACAGAGTTAAACAGAGGCATACAGAGTTCAACAAATTTAGACAGAGGCAAACAGAGTTAGATAGAGTTAAACAGAGGCAAACAGAGTTAAATAGAGTTAAACAGAGGCAAGCAGAGTTCAACAGAGTTAAACTGACCTAAACAGTGACAAACAGAGGGAAACAGAGTTAAACAGTGTTAAACCGAGGCATACAGAGTTATACAGTGTTAAACAGTGTTGAACAGAGGCAAACAGAGTTAAACAGAGTTAAACAGAGGCAAACAGAGGTAAACTGAGTGAAACAGAATTTAGCAGAGGCAAGCAGAGTTAAACAGAGTTGGACAGATGCAAACAGAATTAAACAGAGTTAAACAGAGGCAAACAGAGTTAAACAGCGTTAAACAGAGGCAAACAGAGTTATCTAGAGTTATACAGAGGCAATCAGAGAGAAACAGAGTGAAACAGAGTTAAACAGAAACAACCAGAGTTAAACAGAGTTAAACAGAGGCAAACAGAGGGAAACAGAGTGAAACAGAGTTAAACAAAAACAACCAGAGTTAAACAGAGTTAAAAAGACGCAGAGTTAAACAGAGTTAAAACAGAGTTAAACAGAGGCAAACAGAGTTAAACAGAGTTAAACGGATTTAAACAGAGTTAAGCAGAGGCAAACAGAGGGAAACAGAGTGAAACAGAGTGAAACAAAAACCACCAGAGTTAAACAGAGTTGAAAAGACGCAAACAGAGTTAAACAGAGTTAAACAGAGGCGAACAGATTTAAACAGAGTTTAATAGAGGTTAACAGAGTTAAACAGAGTTAAACAGTGAAAACAGATGGAAACAGAATGAAACAGAGTTACACAGAGGCATACAGAGTTATACAGAGTTAAACAGTGTTGAACAGAGGCAAACAGAGTTAAACAGAGTTAAACAGAGGCAAACAGAGTTAAACAGAGGCAAACAGAGTACAACAGAGTTAAACAGAGTTAAACAGAGGGAAACAGAGTTAAACAGAGTTAAACCGAGGCACACAGAGTTAAACAGAGTTAAACAGAGGCAATTTGAGTTAAACAGAGTGAAACAGAGCTAAACAGTGGCAAACAGAGTTCAACAGAGTTAAACAGAGGCAAACAGAGGGAAACAGAGTGAAACAGATCTAAACAGTGGCAAACAGAGTAAAACAGAGTTAAACGGAGTTAAACAGAGTTGAAAAGAGGCTTACAGAGTTCTATAGATTGAAACAGAGGCAAAGAGAGTTGAACAGATATAAACAGAGTACAACAGAGTTAAACAGAGTTAAACAGAGGGAAACGGAGTTAAACAGAGTTAAACCGAGGCGAACAGAGTTAAATAGAGTTAAACATAGTTAAACAGAGTTCAACAGAGGTAAACAGAGTTAAACATAGGCAAACAGAATTCAAAATAGTTAAATAGAGTTAATCACAGGCAAACAGAGGGAAACTGAGTTAAACAGAGTTAAACAGAGTTAAACAGAGTTAAACAGAGGCATACAGAGTTTTACAGAGTTACACAGAGTTAAACAGAGGCATACAGAGTTCAACAAATTTAGACAGAGGCAAACAGAGTTAGACAGAGTTAAACAGAGGCAAACAGAGTTAAATAGATTTAAACAAAGGCAAACAGAGGGAAACTGAGTGAAACAGAGTTAAACAGAGGCAAGCAGAGTTCAACAGAGTTAAACTGACCTAAACAGTGGCAAACAGAGGTAAACAGAGTGAAACAGTGTTAAACAGAGGCATACAGAGTTATACAGTGTTAAACAGTGTTGAACAGAGGCAAACAGAGTTAAACAGAGGCAAACAGAGGTAAACTGAGTGAAACAGAATTAAACAGAGGCAAGCAGAGTTAAACAGAGTTGGACAGATGCAAACAGAATTAAACAGAGTTAAACAGAGGCAAACAGAGTTAAACAGCGTTAAACAAGGGCAAACAGAGTTAGCTAGAGTTATACAGAGGCAAACAGGGAGAAACAGAGTGAAACAGATCTAAACAGTGGCAAACAGAGTAAAACAGAGTTAAACAGAGTTAAACAGAGTTGAAAAGAGGCTTACAGAGTTCTATAGATTGAAACAGAGGCAAAGAGAGTTGAACAGATATAAATAGAGTACAACAGAGTTAAACAGAGTTAAACAGAGGGAAACGGAGTTAAACAGAGTTAAACCGAGGCGAACAGAGTTAAATAGAGTTAAACATAGTTAAACAGAGTTCAACAGAGGTAAACAGAGTTAAACATAGGCAAACAGAATTCAAAATAGTTAAATAGAGTTAATCACAGGCAAACAGAGGGAAACGGAGTTAAACAGAGTTAAACAGAGTTAAACAGAGTTAAACAGAGGCATACAGAGTTTTACAGAGTTACACAGAGTTAAACAGAGGCATACAGAGTTCAACAAATTTAGACAGAGGCAAACAGAGTTAGACAGAGTTAAACAGAGGCAAACAGAGTTAAATAGATTTAAACAAAGGCAAACAGAGGGAAACTGAGTTAAACAGAGTTAAACAGAGGCAAGCAGAGTTCAACAGAGTTAAACTGACCTAAACATTGGCAAACAGAGGTAAACAGAGTGAAACAGTGTTAAACAGGGGCATACAAAGTTATGCAGTGTTAAACAGTGTTGAACAGAGGCAAACAGAGTAAAACAGAGGCAAACAGAGGTAAACTGAGTGAAACAGAATTAAACAGAGGCAAGCAGAGTTAAACAGAGTTGGACAGATGCAAACAGAATTAAACAGAGTTAAACAGAGGCAAACAGAGTTAAACAGCGTTAAAAAGAGGCAAACAGATTTAACTAGAGTTATACAGAGGCAATCAGAGAGAAACAGAGTGAAACAGAGTTAAACAGAAACAACCAGAGTTAAACAGAGTTAAACAGAGGCAAACAGAGGGAAACAGAGTGAAACAGAGTTAAACATAAACAACCAGAGTTAAACAGAGTTAAAAAGACGCAGAGTTAAACAGAGTTAAAAAGACGCAAACAGAGTTAAACAGAGTTAAACAGAGGCGAACAGATTTAAACAGAGTTTAATAGAGGTTAACAGAGTTAAACAGAGTTAAACAGTGAAAAACAGATGGAAACAGAATGAAACAGAGTTAAACAGAGGCATACAGAGTTATACAGAGTTAAACAGAGGCAAACAGAGTTAAACAGAGGCAAACAGAGTACAACAGAGTTAAACAGAGTTAAACAGAGGGAAACAGAGTTAAACAGAGTTAAACCGAGGCACACAGAGTTAAACAGAGTTAAACAGAGGCAAACAGAGTTAAACAGAGTTAAACAGAGGGAAACGTAGTTAAACAGAGTTAAACCGAGGCACACAGAGTTAAACAGAGTTAAACAGAGGCAATTTGAGTTAAACAGAGTTAAACAGAGGCGAACAGAGTCAAATAGAGTTAGCAGAGGCATACAGAGTTAAACAGATTTAAACAGAGGCAAACCGAGTTAACCAGCGTTCAACAGATGCAAACAGCGTTAAATAGAGTTAAACAGAGGCAATCAGAGTTAAACAGAATTAAACAGAGGCAGACAGAGTTAAATAGATTGAAACAGAGGCAAACAGAGTTAAACGGAGGCAAACAGAGGGAAACAGAGTGAAACAGAGTTAAACAGAGGCAACCAGAGTTAAACAGAGTTAAACAGAGGCAAACAGAGGCAAGCAGAGTTCAACAGAGTTAACCTGACCTAAACAGTGGCAAACAGAGGGAAACTGAGTGCAACAGTGTAAAACAGATGCATACAGAGTTATACAGTATTAAACAGTGTTGAACAGAGGCAAACAGAGTTAAACAGAGTTGGATAGAGGCAAACAGAGGTAAATTGAGTGAAACAGAATTAAACAGAGGCATACAGAGTTAAACAGAGTTGGACAGATGCAAACAGAATTAATCAGAGTTAAACAGAGGCAAACAGAGTTAAACAGCGTTAAACAGAGGCAAACAGAGTTAGCTAGAGTTATACAGAGGCAAACAGAGAGAAACAGAGTGAAACAGAGTTAAACAGAAACAACCAGAGTTAAACAGAGTTAAACAGAGGCAAACAGAGTTAAACAGAGTTAAACAGAGTTAAGCAGAGGCAAACAGAGGGAAACAGAGTGAAACAGAGTGAAACAAAAACCACCAGAGTTAAACAGAGTTAAAAAGACGCAAACAGAGTTAAACAGAGTTACACAAGGCGAACAGATTTAAACAGAGTTTAATAGAGGTTAACAGAGTTAAACAGAGTTAAACAGTGAACACAGATGGAAACAGAATGAAACAGAGTTAAACAGAGGCAGACAGAGTTATACAGAGTTAAACAGTGTTGAACAGAGGCAAACAGAGTTACACAGAGGCAAACAGAGTTAAACAGAGGCAAACAGAGTACAACAGAGTTAAACAGAGTTAAACAGAAGGAAACAGAGTTAAACAGAGTTAAACCGAGGCACACAGAGTGAAACAGAGTTAAACAGAGGCAATTTGATTTAAACACAGTGAAACAGAGTTAAACAGAGGCATACAGAGTTATACAGAGTTAAACAGTGTTGAACAGAGTTAAACAGAGGCAAACAGAGGGAAACAGAGTGAAACAGATCTAAACTGTGGCAAACAGAGTAAAATAGAGTTAAACAGAGTTAAACAGAGTTGAAAAGAGGCTTACAGAGTTATATAGAGTGAAACAGAGGCAAAGAGAGTTGAACAGATATAAACAGAGTACAACAGAGTTAAACAGAGCTAAACAGAGGGAAACGGAGTTAAACAGAGTTAGACCGAGGCGAACAGAGTTAAATAGAGTTAAACATAGTTAAACAGAGTTCAACAGAGGTAAACAGAGTTAAACATAGGCAAACAGAATTCAAAATAGTTAAATAGAGTTAATCACAGGCAAACAGAGGGAAACTGAGTTAAACAGAGTTAAACAGAGTTAAACAGAGGCATACAGAGTTATACAGAGTTACACAGAGTTAAACAGAGGCATACAGAGTTCAACAAATTTAGACAGAGGCAAACAGAGTTAGACAGAGTTAAACAGAGGCACGCAGAGTTCAACAGAGTTAAACTGACCTAAACAGTGGCAAACAGAGGGAAACAGAGTGAAACAGTGTAAAACAGATGCATACAGAGTTATAGAGTGTTAAACAGTGTTGAACAGAGGCAAACAGAGTTAGACAGAGTTAAACAGAGGCAAACAGAGTGAAATAGAGTTAAACAGAGGCAAACAGAGGGAAACTGAGTGAAACAGAGTTAAACAGAGGCAAGCAGAGTTCAACAGAGTTAAACTGACGTAAACAGAGGCAAACAGAGGGAAACGGAGTTAAACAGAGTTAAACCGAGGCGAACAGAGTTAAATAGAGTTAAACAGTGTTGAACAGAGGCAAACAGAGTTAAACAGAGTTAAACAGAGGCAAACAGAGGTAAATTGAGTGAAACAGAATTAAACAGAGGCATACAGAGTTAAACAGAGTTGGACAGATGCAAACAGAATTAAACAGAGATAAACAGAGGCAACCAGAGTTAAACAGCGTTAAACAGAGGCAAACAGAGTTAGCTAGAGTTATACAGAGGCAAACAGAGAGAAACAGAGTGAAACAGAGTTAAACAGAAACAACCAGAGTTAAACAGAGTTAAACAGAGGCAAACAGAGTTAAGCAGAGGCAAACAGAGTTAAACAGAGTTAAACAGATTGAAACAAAAACCACCAGAGTTAAACAGAGTTAAAAAGACGCAAACAGAGTTAAACAGAGTTAAACAGAGGCGAACAGATTTAAACAGAGTTTAATAGAGGTTAACAGAGTTAAAAAGAGTTAAACAGTGAAAACAGATGGAAACAGAATGAAACAGAGTTAAACAGAGGCATACAGAGTTATACAGAGTCAAACAGTGTTGAACAGAGGCAAACAGAGTTAAACAGAGTTAAACAGAGGCAAACAGAGTTAAACAGAGGCAAACAGAGTACAACAGAGTTAAACAGAGTTAAACAGAGGGAAACAGAGTTAAACAGAGTTAAACCGAGGCACACAGAGTTAAACAGAGTTAAACAGAGGCAAACAGAGGGAAACAGAGTGAAACAGATCCAAACAGTGGCAAACAGAGTAAAACAGAGTTAAACAGAGTTAAACAGAGTTGAAAAGAGGCTTACAGAGTTAAATAGATTGAAACAGAGGCAAAGAGAGTTGAACAGATATAAACAGAGTACAACAGAGTTAAACAGAGGGAAACGGAGTTAAACAGAGTTAAAAGAGGCGAACAGAGTTAAATAGAGTTAAACATAGTTAAACAGAGTTCAACAGAGGTAAACAGAGTTAAACATAGGCAAACAGAATTCAAAATAGTTAAATAGAGTTAAGCACAGGCAAACAGAGGGAAACTGAGTTAAACAGAGTTAAACAGAGTTAAACAGAGGCATACAGAGTTATACAGAGTTACACAGAGTTAAACAGAGGCATACAGAGTTCAACAAATTTAGACAGAGGCAAACAGAGTTAGACAGAGTTAAACAGAGGCAAACAGAGTTAAATAGAGTTAAACAGAGGCAAACAGAGGGAAACTGAGTTAAACAGAGTTAAACAGAGGCAAGCAGAGTTCAACAGAGTTAAACTGACCTAAACAGTGGCAAACAGAGGGAAACAGAGTGAAACAGTGTTAAACAGAGGCATACAGAGTTATACAGTGTTAAACAGTGTTGAACAGAGGCAAACAGAGTTAAACAGAGTTAAACAGAGGCAAACAGAGGTAAACTGAGTTAAACAGAATTAAACAGAGGCAAGAAGAGTTAAACAGAGTTGGACAGATGCAAACAGAATTAAACAGAGTTAAACAGAGGCAAACAGAGTTAAACAGCGTTAAACAGAGGCAAACAGAGTTAACTAGAGTTATACAGAGGCAATCAGAGAGAAACAGAGTGAAACAGAGTTAAACAGAAACAACCAGAGTTAAACAGAGTTAAACAGAGTTAAACAGAGGCAAACAGAGGGAAACAGAGTGAAACAGAGTTAAACAAAAACAACCAGAGTTAAACAGAGTTAAAAAGACGCAGAGTTAAACAGAGTTAAACAGAGGCGAACAGCGTTAAACCGTGTTAAGTAGAGGTTAACGATTTAAACACAGTTAAACAGTGGCAAACAGATGGAAACTGAGTGAAACAGAGTTAAGCAGAGGCATACAGTGTTATACAGAGTTAAACAGTGTTGAGCAGAGGCAAACAGAGTTAAACAGAGTTAAACAGAGGCAAACAGAGTTAAACAGAGTTAAACAGAGTGAAACAGAGTGAAACAGAGTGAAACAAAAACCACCAGAGTTAAACAGAGTTAAAAAGACGCAAACAGAGTTAAACAGAGTTAAACAGAGGTGAACAGATTTAAACAGAGTTTAATAGAGGATAACAGAGTTAAACAGAGTTTAACAGTGAAAACAGATGGAAACAGAATGAAACAGAGTTAAACAGAGGCATACAGAGTTATACAGAGTTAAACAGTGTTGAACAGAGGCAAACAGAGTTAAACAGAGGCAAACAGAGTTAAACAGAGGCAAACAGAGTACAACAGAGTTAAACAGAGTTAAACAGAGGGAAACAGAGTTAAACAGAGTTAAACCGAGGCACACAGAGTTAAACAGAGTTAAACAGAGGCAATCTGAGTTAAACAGAGTGAAGCAGAGCTAAACAGTGGCAAACAGAGTTAAACAGAGTTAAACAGAGGCAAACAGAGGAAAACAGAGTGAAACAGATCCAAACAGTGGCAAACAGAGTAAAACAGAGTTAAACAGAGTTGAAAAGAGGCTTACAGAGTTATATAGATTGAAACAGAGGCAAAGAGAGTTGAACAGATATAAACAGAGGACAACAGCGTTAAACAGAGTTAAACAGAGGGAAACGGAGTTAAACAGAGTTAAACCGAGACGAACAGAGTTAAATAGAGTTAAACATAGTTAAACAGAGTTCAACAGAGGTAAACAGAGTTAAACATAGGCAAACAGAATTCAAAATAGTTAAATAGAGTTAATCACAGGCAAACAGAGGGAAACCGAGTTAAACAGAGTTAAACAGATTTAAACAGAGGCAAACAGAGTTATACAGAGTTACACAGAGTTAAAAAGAGGCATACAGAGTTCAACAAATTTAGACAGAGGCAAACAGAGTTAGACAGAGTTAAACAGAAGCAAACAGAGTTAAATAGAGTTAAAAAAAGGCAAACTGAGTGAAACAGAGTTAAACAAAGGCACGCAGAGTTATACAGAGTTAAACAGTGTTGAGCAGCGGCAAACAGAGTTAAACAGAGTTAAACAGAGGCAAACAGAGTTAAACAGAGTTAAACAGAGGGAAACAGAGTGAAACAGAGTGAAACAAAAACCACCAGTTTTAAACAGAGTTAAGAAGACGCAAACAGAGTTAAACAGAGTTAAACAGAGGTGAACAGATTTAAACAGAGTTTAATAGAGGATAACAGAGTTAAACAGAGTTAAACAGTGAAAACAGATGGAAACAGAATGAAACAGAGTTAAACAGAGGCATACAGAGTTATACAGAGTTAAACAGTGTTGAACAGAGGCAAAAAGAGTTAAACAGAGGCAAACAGAGTTAAACAGAGGCAAGCAGAGTACAACAGAGTTAAACAGAGTTAAACAGAGGGAAACAGAGGCACACAGAGTTAAACAGAGTTAAACAGAGGCAATTTGAGTTAAACAGAGTGAAACAGAGCTAAACAGTGGCAAATAGAGTTAAACAGAGTTAAACAGAGGCAAACAGAGGGAAACAGAGTGAAACAGATCCAAACAGTGGCAAACAGAGTAAAACAGAGTTAAACAGAGTTAAACAGAGTCGAAAAGAGGCTTACAGAGTTATATAGATTGAAACAGAGGCAAAGAGAGTTGAACAGATATAAACAGAAGTACAACAGAGTTAAACAGAGTTAAACAGAGGGAAACGGAGTTAAACAGAGTTAAACCGAGGCGAACAGAGTTAAATAGAGTTAAACATAGTTAAACAGATTTCAACAGAGGTAAACAGAGTTAAACATAGGCAAACAGAATTCAAAATAGATAAATAGAGTTAATCACAGGCAAACAGAGGGAAACTGAGTTAAACAGAGTTAAACAGAGGCATACAGAGTTATACAGAGTTACACAGAGTTAAACAGAGGCATACAGAGTTAAACAGAGGCATACAGATTTCAACAAATTTAGACAGAGTTAAACAGAGGCAAACAGAGTTACATAGAGTTAAACAGCGGCAAACAGAGGGAAACTGAGTTAATCAAAGTTAAACAGAGGCAAGCAGAGTTCAACAGAGTTAAACTGACCGAAACAGTGGCAAACAGAGGGAAACAGAGTGAAACAGTGTTAAACAGAGGCATACGGAGTTATACAGTGTTAAACAGTGTTGAACAGAGGCAAACAGAGTTAAACAGAGTTAAACAGAGGCAAACAGAGGTAAACTGAGTGAAACAGAATTAAACAGAGGCAAGCAGAGTTAAACAGAGTTGGACAGATGCAAACAGAATTAAACAGAGATAAACAGAGGCAACCAGAGTTAAACAGCGTTAAACAGAGGCAAACAGAGGGAAACGGAGTTAAACAGAGTTAAACCGAGGCGAACAGAGTTAAATAGAGTTAAACAGTGTTGAACAGAGGCAAACAGAGTTAAACAGAGTTAAACAGAGGCAAACAGAGGTAAACTGAGTGAAACAGAATTAAACAGAGGCAAGCAGAGTTAAACAGAGTTGGACAGATGCAAACAAAATTAAACAGAGTTAAACAGAGGCAAACAGAGTTAAACAGCGTTAAACAGAGGCAAACAGAGTTAACTAGAGTTATACAGAGGCAATCAGAGAGAAACAGAGTGAAACAGAGTTAAACAGAAACAACCAGAGTTAAACAGAGTTAAACAGAGTTAAACAGAGTTAAACAGAGTTAAACAGAGTTGAACAGAGGCAAACAGAGGGAAACAGAGTGAAACAGAGTTAAACAAAAACAACCAGAGTTAAACAGAGTTAAAAAGACGCAGAGTTAAACAGAGTTAAACAGAGGCAAACAGCGTTAAACCGTGTTAAGTAGAGGTTAACAGATTTAAACAGAGTTAAACAGTGGCAAACAGATGGAAACTGAGTGAAACAGAGTTAAACAGAGGCATACAGAGTTATACAGAGTTAAACAGTGTTAAACAGAGGCAAACAGAGTTAAACAGAGTTAAACAGAGGCACACAGAGTTAAACAGAGTTAAACAGAGGCAAACAGAGTTAAACAGAGAGAAACAAAAACCACCAGAGTTAAACAGAGTTAAAAAGACGCAGAGTTAAACAGAGTTAAACAGAGGCGAACAGATTTAAACAGAGTTTAATAGAGGTTAACAGAGTTAAACAGTGAAAACAGATGGAAACAGAATGAAACAGAGTTAAACAGAGGCATACAGAGTTATACAGAGTTAAACAGAGGCAAACAGAGTTAAACAGAGGCAAACAGAGTACAACAGAGTTAAACAGAGTTAAACAGAGGGAAACAGAGTTAAACAGAGTTAAACCGAGGCACACAGAGTTAAACAGAGTTAAACAGAGGCAATTTGAGTTAAACAGAGTGAAACAGAGCTAAACAGTGGCAAACAGAGTTCAACAGAGGCAAACAGAGGGAAACAGAGTGAAACAGATCCAAACAGTGGCAAACAGAGTAAAACAGAGTTAAACAGAGTTAAACAGAGTTGAAAAGAGGCTTACAGAGTTAAATAGATTGAAACAGAGGCAAAGAGAGTTGAACAGATATAAACAGAGTACAACAGAGTTAAACAGAGGGAAACGGATTTAAACAGAGTTAAACGAGGCGAACAGAGTTAAATAGAGTTAAACATAGTTAAACAGAGTTCAACAGAGGTAAACAGAGTTAAACATATGCAAACAGAATTCAAAATAGTTAAATAGAGTTAATCACAGGCAAACAGAGGGAAACTGAGTTAAACAGAGTTAAACAGAGTTAAACAGAGGCATACAGAGTTATGCAGAGTTACACAGAGTTAAACAGAGGCATACAGAGTTCAACAAATTTAGACAGAGGCAAACAGAGTTAGATAGAGTTAAACAGAGGCAAACAGAGTTAAATAGAGTTAAACAGAGGCAAGCAGAGTTCAACAGAGTTAAACTGACCTAAACAGTGACAAACAGAGGGAAACAGAGTTAAACAGTGTTAAACCGAGGCATACAGAGTTATACAGTGTTAAACAGTGTTGAACAGAGGCAAACAGAGTTAAACAGAGTTAAACAGAGGCAAACAGAGGTAAACTGAGTGAAACAGAATTTAGCAGAGGCAAGCAGAGTTAAACAGAGTTGGACAGATGCAAACAGAATTAAACAGAGTTAAACAGAGGCAAACAGAGTTAAACAGCGTTAAACAGAGGCAAACAGAGTTATCTAGAGTTATACAGAGGCAATCAGAGAGAAACAGAGTGAAACAGAGTTAAACAGAAACAACCAGAGTTAAACAGAGTTAAACAGAGGCAAACAGAGGGAAACAGAGTGAAACAGAGTTAAACAAAAACAACCAGAGTTAAACAGAGTTAAAAAGACGCAGAGTTAAACAGAGTTAAACAGAGTTAAACAGAGGCAAACAGAGTTAAACAGAGTTAAACGGATTTAAACAGAGTTAAGCAGAGGCAAACAGAGGGAAACAGAGTGAAACAGAGTGAAACAAAAACCACCAGAGTTAAACAGAGTTGAAAAGACGCAAACAGAGTTAAACAGAGTTAAACAGAGGCGAACAGATTTAAACAGAGTTTAATAGAGGTTAACAGAGTTAAACAGAGTTAAACAGTGAAAACAGATGGAAACAGAATGAAACAGAGTTACACAGAGGCATACAGAGTTATACAGAGTTAAACAGTGTTGAACAGAGGCAAACAGAGTTAAACAGAGTTAAACAGAGGCAAACAGAGTTAAACAGAGGCAAACAGAGTACAACAGAGTTAAACAGAGTTAAACAGAGGGAAACAGAGTTAAACAGAGTTAAACCGAGGCACACAGAGTTAAACAGAGTTAAACAGAGGCAATTTGAGTTAAACAGAGTGAAACAGAGCTAAACAGTGGCAAACAGAGTTCAACAGAGTTAAACAGAGGCAAACAGAGGGAAACAGAGTGAAACAGATCTAAACAGTGGCAAACAGAGTAAAACAGAGTTAAACGCAGTTAAACAGAGTTGAAAAGAGGCTTACAGAGTTCTATAGATTGAAACAGAGGCAAAGAGAGTTGAACAGATATAAACAGAGTACAACAGAGTTAAACAGAGTTAAACAGAGGGAAACGGAGTTAAACAGAGTTAAACCGAGGCGAACAGAGTTAAATAGAGTTAAACATAGTTAAACAGAGTTCAACAGAGGTAAACAGAGTTAAACATAGGCAAACAGAATTCAAAATAGTTAAATAGAGTTAATCACAGGCAAACAGAGGGAAACTGAGTTAAACAGAGTTAAACAGAGTTAAACAGAGTTAAACAGAGGCATACAGAGTTTTACAGAGTTACACAGAGTTAAACAGAGGCATACAGAGTTCAACAAATTTAGACAGAGGCAAACAGAGTTAGACAGAGTTAAACAGAGGCAAACAGAGTTAAATAGATTTAAACAAAGGCAAACAGAGGGAAACTGAGTGAAACAGAGTTAAACAGAGGCAAGCAGAGTTCAACAGAGTTAAACTGACCTAAACAGTGGCAAACAGAGGTAAACAGAGTGAAACAGTGTTAAACAGAGGCATACAGAGTTATACAGTGTTAAACAGTGTTGAACAGAGGCAAACAGAGTTAAACAGAGGCAAACAGAGGTAAACTGAGTGAAACAGAATTAAACAGAGGCAAGCAGAGTTAAACAGAGTTGGACAGATGCAAACAGAATTAAACAGAGTTAAACAGAGGCAAACAGAGTTAAACAGCGTTAAACAAGGGCAAACAGAGTTAGCTAGAGTTATACAGAGGCAAACAGGGAGAAACAGAGTGAAACAGATCTAAACAGTGGGAAACAGAGTAAAACAGAGTTAAACAGAGTTAAACAGAGTTGAAAAGAGGCTTACAGAGTTCTATAGATTGAAACAGAGGCAAAGAGAGTTGAACAGATATAAATAGAGTACAACAGAGTTAAACAGAGTTAAACAGAGGGAAACGGAGTTAAACAGAGTTAAACCGAGGCGAACAGAGTTAAATAGAGTTAAACATAGTTAAACAGAGTTCAACAGAGGTAAACAGAGTTAAACATAGGCAAACAGAATTCAAAATAGTTAAATAGAGTTAATCACAGGCAAACAGAGGGAAACGGAGTTAAACAGAGTTAAACAGAGTTAAACAGAGTTAAACAGAGGCATACAGAGTTTTACAGAGTTACACAGAGTTAAACAGAGGCATACAGAGTTCAACAAATTTAGACAGAGGCAAACAGAGTTAGACAGAGTTAAACAGAGGCAAACAGAGTTAAATAGATTTAAACAAAGGCAAACAGAGGGAAACTGAGTTAAACAGAGTTAAACAGAGGCAAGCAGAGTTCAACAGAGTTAAACTGACCTAAACATTGGCAAACAGAGGTAAACAGAGTGAAACAGTGTTAAACAGAGGCATACAAAGTTATGCAGTGTTAAACAGTGTTGAACAGAGGCAAACAGAGTAAAACAGAGGCAAACAGAGGTAAACTGAGTGAAACAGAATTAAACAGAGGCAAGCAGAGTTAAACAGAGTTGGACAGATGCAAACAGAATTAAACAGAGTTAAACAGAGGCAAACAGAGTTAAACAGCGTTAAACAGAGGCAAACAGATTTAACTAGAGTTATACAGAGGCAATCAGAGAGAAACAGAGTGAAACAGAGTTAAACAGAAACAACCAGAGTTAAACAGAGTTAAACAGAGGCAAACAGAGGGAAACAGAGTGAAACAGAGTTAAACATAAACAACCAGAGTTAAACAGAGTTAAAAAGACGCAGAGTTAAACAGAGTTAAAAAGACGCAAACAGAGTTAAACAGAGTTAAACAGAGGCGAACAGATTTAAACAGAGTTTAATAGAGGTTAACAGAGTTAAACAGAGTTAAACAGTGAAAACAGATGGAAACAGAATGAAACAGAGTTAAACAGAGGCATACAGAGTTATACAGAGTTAAACAGAGGCAAACAGAGTTAAACAGAGGCAAACAGAGTACAACAGAGTTAAACAGAGTTAAACAGAGGGAAACAGAGTTAAACAGAGTTAAACCGAGGCACACAGAGTTAAACAGAGTTAAACAGAGGCAAACAGAGTTAAACAGAGTTAAACAGAGGGAAACGTAGTTAAACAGAGTTAAACCGAGGCACACAGAGTTAAACAGAGTTAAACAGAGGCAATTTGAGTTAAACAGAGTTAAACAGAGGCGAACAGAGTCAAATAGAGTTAGCAGAGGCATACAGAGTTAAACAGATTTAAACAGAGGCAAACCGAGTTAACCAGCGTTAAACAGATGCAAACAGCGTTAAATAGAGTTAAACAGAGGCAATCAGAGTTAAACAGAATTAAACAGAGGCAGACAGAGTTAAATAGATTGAAACAGAGGCAAACAGAGTTAAACGGAGGCAAACAGAGGGAAACAGAGTGAAACAGAGTTAAACAGAGGCAACCAGAGTTAAACAGAGTTAAACAGAGGCAAACAGAGGCAAGCAGAGTTCAACAGAGTTAACCTGACCTAAACAGTGGCAAACAGAGGGAAACTGAGTGCAACAGTGTAAAACAGATGCATACAGAGTTATACAGTATTAAACAGTGTTGAACAGAGGCAAACAGAGTTAAACAGAGTTGGATAGAGGCAAACAGAGGTAAATTGAGTGAAACAGAATTAAACAGAGGCATACAGAGTTAAACAGAGTTGGACAGATGCAAACAGAATTAATCAGAGTTAAACAGAGGCAAACAGAGTTAAACAGCGTTAAACAGAGGCAAACAGAGTTAGCTAGAGTTATACAGAGGCAAACAGAGAGAAACAGAGTGAAACAGAGTTAAACAGAAACAACCAGAGTTAAACAGAGTTAAACAGAGGCAAACAGAGTTAAACAGAGTTAAACAGAGTTAAGCAGAGGCAAACAGAGGGAAACAGAGTGAAACAGAGTGAAACAAAAACCACCAGAGTTAAACAGAGTTAAAAAGACGCAAACAGAGTTAAACAGAGTTACACAAGGCGAACAGATTTAAACAGAGTTTAATAGAGGTTAACAGAGTTAAACAGAGTTAAACAGTGAACACAGATGGAAACAGAATGAAACAGAGTTAAACAGAGGCAGACAGAGTTATACAGAGTTAAACAGTGTTGAACAGAGGCAAACAGAGTTACACAGAGGCAAACAGAGTTAAACAGAGGCAAACAGAGTACAACAGAGTTAAACAGAGTTAAACAGAAGGAAACAGAGTTAAACAGAGTTAAACCGAGGCACACAGAGTGAAACAGAGTTAAACAGAGGCAATTTGATTTAAACACAGTGAAACAGAGTTAAACAGAGGCATACAGAGTTATACAGAGTTAAACAGTGTTGAACAGAGTTAAACAGAGGCAAACAGAGGGAAACAGAGTGAAACAGATCTAAACTGTGGCAAACAGAGTAAAATAGAGTTAAACAGAGTTAAACAGAGTTGAAAAGAGGCTTACAGAGTTATATAGAGTGAAACAGAGGCAAAGAGAGTTGAACAGATATAAACAGAGTACAACAGAGTTAAACAGAGCTAAACAGAGGGAAACGGAGTTAAACAGAGTTAGACCGAGGCGAACAGAGTTAAATAGAGTTAAACATAGTTAAACAGAGTTCAACAGAGGTAAACAGAGTTAAACATAGGCAAACAGAATTCAAAATAGTTAAATAGAGTTAATCACAGGCAAACAGAGGGAAACTGAGTTAAACAGAGTTAAACAGAGGCATACAGAGTTATACAGAGTTACACAGAGTTAAACAGAGGCATACAGAGTTCAACAAATTTAGACAGAGGCAAACAGAGTTAGACAGAGTTAAACAGAGGCACGCAGAGTTCAACAGAGTTAAACTGACCTAAACAGTGGCAAACAGAGGGAAACAGAGTGAAACAGTGTAAAACAGATGCATACAGAGTTATAGAGTGTTAAACAGTGTTGAACAGAGGCAAACAGAGTTAGACAGAGTTAAACAGAGGCAAACAGAGTGAAATAGAGTTAAACAGAGGCAAACAGAGGGAAACTGAGTGAAACAGAGTTAAACAGAGGCAAGCAGAGTTCAACAGAGTTAAACTGACGTAAACAGAGGCAAACAGAGGGAAACGGAGTTAAACAGAGTTAAACCGAGGCGAACAGAGTTAAATAGAGTTAAACAGTGTTGAACAGAGGCAAACAGAGTTAAACAGAGTTAAACAGAGGCAAACAGAGGTAAATTGAGTGAAACAGAATTAAACAGAGGCATACAGAGTTAAACAGAGTTGGACAGATGCAAACAGAATTAAACAGAGATAAACAGAGGCAACCAGAGTTAAACAGCGTTAAACAGAGGCAAACAGAGTTAGCTAGAGTTATACAGAGGCAAACAGAGAGAAACAGAGTGAAACAGAGTTAAACAGAAACAACCAGAGTTAAACAGAGTTAAACAGAGGCAAACAGAGTTAAGCAGAGGCAAACAGAGTTAAACAGAGTTAAACAGATTGAAACAAAAACCACCAGAGTTAAACAGAGTTAAAAAGACGCAAACAGAGTTAAACAGAGTTAAACAGAGGCGAACAGATTTAAACAGAGTTTAATAGAGGTTAACAGAGTTAAAAAGAGTTAAACAGTGAAAACAGATGGAAACAGAATGAAACAGAGTTAAACAGAGGCATACAGAGTTATACAGAGTCAAACAGTGTTGAACAGAGGCAAACAGAGTTAAACAGAGTTAAACAGAGGCAAACAGAGTTAAACAGAGGCAAACAGAGTACAACAGAGTTAAACAGAGTTAAACAGAGGGAAACAGAGTTAAACAGAGTTAAACCGAGGCACACAGAGTTAAACAGAGTTAAACAGAGGCAATTTGAGTTAAACAGAGTGAAACAGAGCTAAACAGTGGCAAACGGAGTTAAACAGAGTTAAACAGAGGCAAACAGAGGGAAACAGAGTGAAACAGATCCAAACAGTGGCAAACAGAGTAAAACAGAGTTAAACAGAGTTAAACAGAGTTGAAAAGAGGCTTACAGAGTTAAATAGATTGAAACAGAGGCAAAGAGAGTTGAACAGATATAAACAGAGTACAACAGAGTTAAACAGAGGGAAACGGAGTTAAACAGAGTTAAAAGAGGCGAACAGAGTTAAATAGAGTTAAACATAGTTAAACAGAGTTCAACAGAGGTAAACAGAGTTAAACATAGGCAAACAGAATTCAAAATAGTTAAATAGAGTTAAGCACAGGCAAACAGAGGGAAACTGAGTTAAACAGAGTTAAACAGAGTTAAACAGAGGCATACAGAGTTATACAGAGTTACACAGAGTTAAACAGAGGCATACAGAGTTCAACAAATTTAGACAGAGGCAAACAGAGTTAGACAGAGTTAAACAGAGGCAAACAGAGTTAAATAGAGTTAAACAGAGGCAAACAGAGGGAAACTGAGTTAAACAGAGTTAAACAGAGGCAAGCAGAGTTCAACAGAGTTAAACTGACCTAAACAGTGGCAAACAGAGGGAAACAGAGTGAAACAGTGTTAAACAGAGGCATACAGAGTTATACAGTGTTAAACAGTGTTGAACAGAGGCAAACAGAGTTAAACAGAGTTAAACAGAGGCAAACAGAGGTAAACTGAGTTAAACAGAATTAAACAGAGGCAAGAAGAGTTAAACAGAGTTGGACAGATGCAAACAGAATTAAACAGAGTTAAACAGAGGCAAACAGAGTTAAACAGCGTTAAACAGAGGCAAACAGAGTTAACTAGAGTTATACAGAGGCAATCAGAGAGAAACAGAGTGAAACAGAGTTAAACAGAAACAACCAGAGTTAAACAGAGTTAAACAGAGTTAAACAGAGGCAAACAGAGGGAAACAGAGTGAAACAGAGTTAAACAAAAACAACCAGAGTTAAACAGAGTTAAAAAGACGCAGAGTTAAACAGAGTTAAACAGAGGCGAACAGCGTTAAACCGTGTTAAGTAGAGGTTAACGATTTAAACACAGTTAAACAGTGGCAAACAGATGGAAACTGAGTGAAACAGAGTTAAGCAGAGGCATACAGTGTTATACAGAGTTAAACAGTGTTGAGCAGAGGCAAACAGAGTTAAACAGAGTTAAACAGAGGCAAACAGAGTTAAACAGAGTTAAACAGAGTGAAACAGAGTGAAACAGAGTGAAACAAAAACCACCAGAGTTAAACAGAGTTAAAAAGACGCAAACAGAGTTAAACAGAGTTAAACAGAGGTGAACAGATTTAAACAGAGTTTAATAGAGGATAACAGAGTTAAACAGAGTTTAACAGTGAAAACAGATGGAAACAGAATGAAACAGAGTTAAACAGAGGCATACAGAGTTATACAGAGTTAAACAGTGTTGAACAGAGGCAAACAGAGTTAAACAGAGGCAAACAGAGTTAAACAGAGGCAAACAGAGTACAACAGAGTTAAACAGAGTTAAACAGAGGGAAACAGAGTTAAACAGAGTTAAACCGAGGCACACAGAGTTAAACAGAGTTAAACAGAGGCAATCTGAGTTAAACAGAGTGAAGCAGAGCTAAACAGTGGCAAACAGAGTTAAACAGAGTTAAACAGAGGCAAACAGAGGAAAACAGAGTGAAACAGATCCAAACAGTGGCAAACAGAGTAAAACAGAGTTAAACAGAGTTGAAAAGAGGCTTACAGAGTTATATAGATTGAAACAGAGGCAAAGAGAGTTGAACAGATATAAACAGAGGACAACAGCGTTAAACAGAGTTAAACAGAGGGAAACGGAGTTAAACAGAGTTAAACCGAGACGAACAGAGTTAAATAGAGTTAAACATAGTTAAACAGAGTTCAACAGAGGTAAACAGAGTTAAACATAGGCAAACAGAATTCAAAATAGTTAAATAGAGTTAATCACAGGCAAACAGAGGGAAACCGAGTTAAACAGAGTTAAACAGATTTAAACAGAGGCAAACAGAGTTATACAGAGTTACACAGAGTTAAAAAGAGGCATACAGAGTTCAACAAATTTAGACAGAGGCAAACAGAGTTAGACAGAGTTAAACAGAAGCAAACAGAGTTAAATAGAGTTAAAAAAAGGCAAACTGAGTGAAACAGAGTTAAACAAAGGCACGCAGAGTTATACAGAGTTAAACAGTGTTGAGCAGCGGCAAACAGAGTTAAACAGAGTTAAACAGAGGCAAACAGAGTTAAACAGAGTTAAACAGAGGGAAACAGAGTGAAACAGAGTGAAACAAAAACCACCAGTTTTAAACAGAGTTAAGAAGACGCAAACAGAGTTAAACAGAGTTAAACAGAGGTGAACAGATTTAAACAGAGTTTAATAGAGGATAACAGAGTTAAACAGAGTTAAACAGTGAAAACAGATGGAAACAGAATGAAACAGAGTTAAACAGAGGCATACAGAGTTATACAGAGTTAAACAGTGTTGAACAGAGGCAAAAAGAGTTAAACAGAGGCAAACAGAGTTAAACAGAGGCAAGCAGAGTACAACAGAGTTAAACAGAGTTAAACAGAGGGAAACAGAGGCACACAGAGTTAAACAGAGTTAAACAGAGGCAATTTGAGTTAAACAGAGTGAAACAGAGTTAAACAGTGGCAAATAGAGTTAAACAGAGTTAAACAGAGGCAAACAGAGGGAAACAGAGTGAAACAGATCCAAACAGTGGCAAACAGAGTAAAACAGAGTTAAACAGAGTTAAACAGAGTCGAAAAGAGGCTTACAGAGTTATATAGATTGAAACAGAGGCAAAGAGAGTTGAACAGATATAAACAGAAGTACAACAGAGTTAAACAGAGTTAAACAGAGGGAAACGGAGTTAAACAGAGTTAAACCGAGGCGAACAGAGTTAAATAGAGTTAAACATAGTTAAACAGATTTCAACAGAGGTAAACAGAGTTAAACATAGGCAAACAGAATTCAAAATAGATAAATAGAGTTAATCACAGGCAAACAGAGGGAAACTGAGTTAAACAGAGTTAAACAGAGGCATACAGAGTTATACAGAGTTACACAGAGTTAAACAGAGGCATACAGAGTTAAACAGAGGCATACAGATTTCAACAAATTTAGACAGAGTTAAACAGAGGCAAACAGAGTTACATAGAGTTAAACAGCGGCAAACAGAGGGAAACTGAGTTAATCAAAGTTAAACAGAGGCAAGCAGAGTTCAACAGAGTTAAACTGACCGAAACAGTGGCAAACAGAGGGAAACAGAGTGAAACAGTGTTAAACAGAGGCATACGGAGTTATACAGTGTTAAACAGTGTTGAACAGAGGCAAACAGAGTTAAACAGAGTTAAACAGAGGCAAACAGAGGTAAACTGAGTGAAACAGAATTAAACAGAGGCAAGCAGAGTTAAACAGAGTTGGACAGATGCAAACAGAATTAAACAGAGTTAAACAGAGGCAAACAGAGTTAAACAGCGTTAAACAGAGGCAAACAGAGTTAACTAGCGTTATACAGAGGCAATCAGAGAGAAACAGAGTGAAACAGAGTTAAACAGAAACAACCAGAGTTAAACAGAGTTAAACAGAGTTAAACAGAGTTAAACAGAGTTAAACAGAGGCAAACAGAGGGAAACAGAGTGAAACAGAGTTAAACAAAAACAACCAGAGTTAAACAGAGTTAAAAAGACGCAGAGCTAAACAGAGTTAAACAGAGGCGAACAGAGTTAAACCGTGTTAAGTAGAGGTTAACAGATTTAAACAGAGTTAAACAGTGGCAAACAGATGGAAACTGAGTGAAACAGAGTTAAACAGAGGCATACAGAGTTATACAGAGTTAAACAGTGTTGAGCAGAGACAAACAGAGTTAAACAGAGTTAAACAGAGGCAAACAGAGTTAAACAGAGTTAAACAGAGGCAAACAGAGTTAAACAGAGTTAAACAGAGTTAAGCAGATGCAAACAGAGGGAAACAGAGTGAAACAGAGTGAAACAAAAACCACCAGAGTTAAACAGAATTAAAAAGACGCAAACAGAGTTAAACAGAGTTAAATCGTGGCGAACAGATTTAAACAGAGTTTAATTGAGGTTAACAGAGATAAACAGAGTTAAACAGTGAAAACAGATGGAAACAGAATGAAACAGAGTTAAACAGAGGCATACAGAGTTATAGACAGTCATACAGTGTTGAAAAGAGGCAAACAGAGTTAAACAGAGTTAAACAGAGGCAAACAGAGTTAAACAGAGGCAAACAGAGTACAACAGAGTTAAACAGAGTTAAACAGAGGGAAACAGAGTTAAACAGAGTTAAACCGAGGCACACAGAGTTAAACAGAGGCAATTTGAGTTAAACAGAGTGAAACAGAGCTAAACAGTGCCAAACAGAGTTAAACAGAGTTAAACAGAGGCAAACAGAGGGAAACAGAGTGAAACAGATCCAAACAGTGGCAGACAGAGTAAAACAGAGTTAAACAGAGTTAAACAGAGTTGAAAAGAGGCTTACAGAGTTAAATAGATTGAAACAGAGGCAAAGAGAGTTGAACAGATATAAACAGAGTACAACAGAGTTAAACAGAGGGAAACGGTGTTAAACAGAGTTAAACGAGGCGAACAGAGTTAAATAGAGTTAAACATAGTTAAACAGAGTTCAACAGAGGTAAACAGAGTTAAACATAGGCAAACAGAATTCAAAATAGTTAAATAGAGTTAATCACAGGCAAACAGAGGGAAACTGAGTTAAACAGAGTTAAACAGAGTTAACCAGAGGCATACAGAGTTATACAGAGTTACGCAGAGTTAAACAGAGGCATACAGAGTTCAACAAATTTAGACAGAGGCAGACAGAGTTAGACAGAGTTAAACAGAGGCAAACAGAGTTAAATAGAGTTAAACAAAGGCAAACAGAGGGAAACTGAGTTAAACAGAGTTAAACAGAGGCAAGCAGAGTTCAACAGAGTTAAACTGACCTAAACAGTGGCAAACAGAGGGAAACAGAGTGAAACAGTGTTAAACAGAGGCATACAGAGTTATACAGTGTTAAACAGTGTTGAACAGAGGCAAACAGAGTTAAACAGAGTTAAACAGAGGCAAACAGTGGTAAACTGAGTGAAACAGAATTAAACAGAGGCAAGCAGAGTTAAACAGAGTTGGACAGATGCAAACAGAATTAAAGAGAGTTAAACAGAGGCAAACAGTGTTAAACAGCGTTAAACAGAGGCAAACAGACTTAACTAGAGTTATACAGAGGCAATCAGAGAGAAACAGAGTGAAACAGAGTTAAACAGAAACAACCAGAGTTAAACAGAGTTAAACAGAGTTAAACAGAGTTAAACAGAGGCAAACAGAGGGAAACAGAGTGAAACAGAGTTAAACAGAGGCAAACAGAGGTAAACTGAGTGAAACAGAATTAAACAGAGGCAAGCAGAGTTAAACAGAGTTGGACAGATGCAAACAGAATTAAACAGAGTTAAACAGAGGCAAACAGAGTTAAACAGCGTTAAACAGAGGCAAACAGAGTTAACTAGAGTTATACAGAGGCAATCAGAGAGAAACAGAGTGAAACAGAGTTAAACAGAAACAACCAGAGTTAAACAGAGTTAAACAGAGTTAAACAGAGTTAAACAGAGTTAAACAGAGGCAAACAGAGGGAAACAGAGTGAAACAGAGTTAAACAAAAACAACCAGAGTTAAACAGAGTTAAAAAGACGCAGAGTTAAACAGAGTTAAACAGAGGCGAACAGAGTTAAACCGTGTTAAGTAGAGGTTAACAGATTTAAACAGAGTTAAACAGAGGCATACCGAGTTATACAGAGTTACACAGAGTTAAACAGAGGCATACAGAGTTCAAAAAATTTAGACAGAGGCAAACAGAGTTAGACAGAGTTAAACAGAGGCAAACAGAGTTACATAGAGTTAAACAGAGGCAAACAGAGGGAAACTGAGTTACACAGAGTTAAACAGAGGCAAGCAGAGTTCAACAGAGTTAAACTGACCTAAACAGTGGCAAACAGAGGGGAACAGAGTGAAACAGTGTTAAACAGAGGCATACAGAGTTATACAGTGTTAAACAGTGTTGAACAGAGGCAAACAGAGTTAAACAGAGTTAAACAGAGGCAAACAGAGGTAAACTGAGTGAAACAGAATTAAACAGAGGCAAGCAGAGTTAAACAGAGTTGGACAGATGCAAACAGAATTAAAGAGAGTTAAACAGAGGCAAACAGAGTTAAACAGCGTTAAACAGAGGCAAACAGAGTTAACTAGAGTTATACAAAGGCAATCAGACAGAAACAGAGTGAAACAGAGTTAAACAGAAACAACCAGAGTTAAACAGAGTTAAACAGAGTTAAACAGAGTTAAACAGAGTCAAACAGAGGGAAACAGTGTGAAACAGAGTTAAACAAAAACAACCAGAGTTAAACAGAGTTAAAAAGACGCAGAGTTACACAGAGTTAAACAGAGGCGAACAGAGTTAAACAGTGTTAAGTAGAGGTTAACAGATTTAAACAGAGTTAAACAGAGTTAAGCAGAGTCAAACAGAGGGAAACAGATTGAAACAGAGTGAAACAAAATCCACCAGAGTTAAACAGAGTTAAAAAGACGCAAACAGAGTTAAACAGAGTTAAACAGTGGCGAACAGATTTAAACAGAGTTTAATTGAGGTTAACAGAGATAAACAGAGTTAAACAGTGAAAACAGATGGAAACAGAATGAAACAGAGTTAAACAGAGGCATACAGAGTTATACAGAGTCATACAGTGTTGAACAGAGGCAAACAGAGTTAAACAGAGTTAAACAGAGGCAAACAGAGTTAAACAGAGGCAAACAGAGTACAACAGAGATAAACAGAGTTAAACAGTGAAAGCAGATGGAAACAGAATGAAACAGAGTTAAACAGAGGCATACAGAGTTATACACAGTCATACAGTGTTGAACAGAGGCAAACAGAGTTAAACAGAGTTAAACAGAGGCAAACAGAGTTAAACAGAGGCAAACAGAGTACAACAGAGTTAAACAGATTTAAACAGAGGGAAACAGAGTTAAACAGAGTTAAACCGAGGCACACAGAGTTAAACAGAGGCAATTTGAGTTAAACAGAGTGAAACAGAGCTAAACAGTGCCAAACAGAGTTAAACAGAGTTAAACAGAGGCAAACAGAGGGAAACAGAGTGAAACAGATCCAAACAGTGGCAGACAGAGTAAAACAGAGTTAAACAGAGTTAAACAGAGTTGAAAAGAGGCTTACAGAGTTAAATAGATTGAAACAGAGGCAAAGAGAGTTGAACAGATATAAACAGAGTACAACAGAGTTAAACAGAGGGAAACGGAGTTAAACAGAGTTAAACGAGGCGAACAGAGTTAAATAGAGTTAAACATAGTTAAACAGAGTTCAACAGAGGTAAACAGAGTTAAACATAGGCAAACAGAATTCAAAATAGTTAAATAGAGTTAATCACAGGCAAACAGAGGGAAACTGAGTTAAACAGAGTTAAACAGAGTTAAACAGAGGCATACAGAGTTATACAGAGTTACACAGAGTTAAACAGAGGCATACAGAGTTCAACAGATTTAGACAGAGGCAGACAGAGTTAGACAGAGTTAAACAGAGGCAAACAGAGTTAAATAGAGTTAAACAGAGGCAAACAGAGGGAAACTGAGTTAAACAGAGTTAAACAGAGGCAAGCAGAGTTCAACAGAGTTAAACTGACCTAAACAGTGGCAAACAGAGGGAAACAGAGTGAAACAATGTTAAACAGAGGCATACAGAGTTATACAGTGTTAAACAGTGTTGAACAGAGGCAAACAGAGTTAAACAGAGTTAAACAGAGGCAAACAGTGGTAAACTGAGTGAAACAGAATTAAACAGAGGCAAGCAGAGTTAAACAGAGTTGGACAGATGCAAACAGAATTAAACAGAGTTAAACAGAGGCAAACAGAGTTAAACAGCGTTAAACAGAGGCAAACAGAGTTAACTAGAGTTATACAGAGGCAATCAGAGAGAAACAGAGTGAAACAGAGTTAAACAGAAACAACCAGAGTTAAACAGAGTTAAACAGAGTTAAACAGAGTTAAACAGAGGCAAACAGAGGGAAACAGAGTGAAACAGAGTTAAACAAAAACAACCAGAGTTAAACAGAGTTAAAAAGACGCAGAGTTAAACAGATTTAAACAGAGGCGAACAGAGTTAAACCGTGTTAAGTAGAGGTTAACAGATTTAAACAGAGTGAAACAGTGGCAAACAGATGGAAACTGAGTGAAACAGAGTTAAACAGAGGCATACAGAGTTATACAGAGTTAAACAGTGTTGAGCAGAGGCAAAAAGAGTTAAACAGATTTAAACAGAGGCAAACAGAGTTAAACAGAGTTAAACAGAGGCAAACAGAGTTAAACAGAGTTAAACAGAGTTAAGCAGAGGCAAACAGAAGGAAACAGAGTGAAACAGAGTGAAACAAAAACCACCAGATTTAAACAGAGTTAAAAAGACGCAAACAGAGTTAAACAGAGTTAAACAGTGGCGAACAGATTTAAACAGAGTTTAATTGAGGTTAACAGAGATAAACAGAGTTAAACAGTGAAAACAGATGGAAACAGAATGGAACAGAGTTAAACAGAGGCATACAGAGTTATACAGAGTCATACAGTGTTGAACAGAGGCAAACAGAGTTAAACAGAGGCAAACAGAGTACAACAGATTTAAACAGAGTTAAACAGAGGCAAACAGAGTACAACAGAGATAAACAGAGTTAAACAGTGAAAACAGATGGAAACAGAATGAAACAGAGTTAAACAGAGGCATACAGAGTTATAAACAGTCATACAGTGTTGAACAGAGGCAAACAGAGTTAAACAGAGTTAAACAGAGGCAAACAGAGTTAAACAGAGGCAAACAGAGTACAACAGAGTTAAACAGAGTTAAACAGAGGGAAACAGAGTTAAACAGAGTTAAACCGAGGCACACAGAGTTAAACAGAGTGAAACAGAGCTAAACAGTGCCAAACAGAGTTAAACAGAGTTAAACAGAGGCAAACAGAGGGAAACAGAGTGAAACAGATCCAAACAGTGGCAGACAGAGTAACACAGAGTTAAACAGAGTTAAACAGAGTTGAAAAGAGGCTTACAGAGTTAAATAGATTGAAACAGAGGCAAAGAGAGTTGAACAGATATAAACAGAGTTAAACAGAGGGAAACGGAGTTAAACATAGTTAAACAGAGTTCAACAGAGGTAAACAGAGTTAAACATAGGCAAACAGAATTCAAAATAGTTAAATAGAGTTAATCACAGGCAAACAGAGGGAAACTGAGTTAAACAGAGTTAAACAGAGTTAAACAGAGGCATACAGAGTTATACAGAGTTACACAGAGTTAAACAGAGGCATACAGAGTTCAACAAATTTAGACAGAGGCAGACAGAGTTAGACAGAGTTAAACAGAGGCAAACAGAGTTAAATAGAGTTAAACAGAGGCAAACAGAGGGAAACTGAGTTAAACAGAGTTAAACAGAGGCAAGCAGAGTTCAACAGAGTTAAACTGACCTAAACAGTGGCAAACAGAGGGAAACAGAGTGAAACAGTGTTAAACAGAGGCATACAGAGTTATAAAGTTTTAAACAGTGTTGAACAGAGGCAAACAGAGTTAAACAGAGTTAAACAGAGGCAAACAGTGGTAAACTGAGTGAAACAGAATTAAACAGAGGCAAGCAGAGTTAAACAGAGTTGGACAGATGCAAACAGAATTAAAGAGAGTTAAACAGAGGCAAACAGAGTTAAACAGCGTTAAACAGAGGCAAACAGAGTTAACTAGAGTTATACAGATGCAATCAGAGAGAAACAGGGTGAAACAGAGTTAAACAGAAACAACCAGAGTTAAACAGAGTTAAACAGAGTTAAACAGAGTTAAACAGAGGCAAACAGAGGGAAACAGAGTGAAACAGAGTTAAACAGAGGCAAACAGAGGTAAACTGAGTGAAACAGAATTAAACAGAGGCAAGCAGAGTTAAACAGAGTTGGACAGATGCAAACAGAATTAAACAGAGTTAAACAGAGGCAAACAGAGTTAAACAGCGTTAAACAGAGGCAAACAGAGTTAACTAGAGTTATACAGAGGCAATCAGAGAGAAACAGAGTGAAACAGAGTCAAACAGAAACAACCAGAGTTAAACAGAGTTAAACAGAGTTAAACAGAGGCAAACAGAGTTAAACAGCGTTAAACAGAGGCAAACAGAGTTAACTAGAGTTAAACAGAGGCAAACAGAGGGAAACAGAGTGAAACAGAGTTAAACAAAAACAACCAGAGTTAAACAGAGTTAAAAAGACGCAGAGTTAAACAGAGTTAAACAGAGGCGAACAGCGTTAAACCGTGTTAAGTAGAGGTTAACGATTTAAACAGAGTTAAACAGTGGCAAACAGATGGAAACTGAGTGAAACAGAGTTAAACAGAGGCATACAGAGTTATACAGAGTTAAACAGTGTTGAGCAGAGGCAAACAGAGTTAAACAGAGTTAAACAGAGGCAAACAGAGTTAAACAGAGTTAAGCAGAGGGAAACAGAGTGAAACAGAGTGAAACAAAAACACCAGAGTTAAACAGAGTTAAAAAGACACAAACAGAGTTAAACAGAGTTAAACAGAGGTGAACAGATTTAAACAGAGTTTAATAGAGGATAACAGAGTTAAACAGAGGTTAAACAGTGAAAACAGATGGAAACAGTGTTGAACAGAGGCAAACAGAGTTAAACAGAGGCAAACAGAGTTAAACAGAGGCAAACAGAGTACAACAGAGTTAAACAGTGTTAAACAGAGGCATACAGAGTTATACAGTGGTAAACAGTGTTGAACAGAGGCAAACAGAGTTAAAACAGAGTTAAACAGAGGCAAACAGAGTGAAACAGAGTGAAACAAAAACACCAGAGTTAAACAGAGTTAAAAAGACACAAACAGAGTTAAACAGAGTTAAACAGAGGTGAACAGATTTAAACAGAGTTTAATAGAGGTTAACAGAGTTAAACAGAGTTAAACAGTGAAAACAGATGGAAACAGAGTGAAATAGAGTTAAACAGAGGCATGCAGAGTTATACAGAGTTAAACAGTGTTGAACAGACGCAAACAGAGTTAAACAGAAGCAAACAGAGTTAAACAGAGGCAAACAGAGTACAACAGAGTTAAACCGAGGCACACAGAGTTAAACAGAGTTAAACAGAGGCAATTTGAGTTAAACAGAGTGAAACAGAGCTAAACAGTGGCAAACAGAGTTAAACAGAGTTAAACAGAGGCAAACAGAGGGAAATAGAGTGAAACAGATCCAAACAGTGGCAAACAGAGTAAAACAGAGTTAAACAGAGTTAAACAGAGTTGAAAAGAGGCTTACAGAGTTAAATAGATTGAAACAGAGGCAAAGAGAGTTGAACAGATATAAACAGAGTACAACAGAGTTAAACAGATTTAAACAGAGGGAAACGGAGTTAAACAGAGTTAAACCGGGCGAACAGAGTTAAATAGAGTTAAACATAGTTAAACAGAGTTCAACAGAGGTAAACAGAGTTAAACATAGGCAAACAGAATTCAAAATAGTTAAATAGAGTTAATCACAGGCAAACAGAGGGAAACTGAGTTAAACAGAGTTAAACAGAGTTAAACAGAGGCATACAGAGTTATACAGAGTTACACAGAGTTAAACAGAGGCATACAGAGTTCAACAATTTTAGACAGAGGCAAACAGAGTTAGACAGAGTTAAACAGAGGCAAACAGAGTTAAATAGAGTTAAAAAAAGGCAAACAGAGGGAAACTGAGTTAAACAGAGGCACGCAGAGTTCAACAGAGTTAAACTGACCTAAACAGTGCAAACAGAGGGAAACAGAGTGAAACAGTGTTAAACAGAGGCAAACAGAGTTATACAGTGTTAAACAGTGTTGGACAGAGGCAAACAGAGTTAAACAGAGTTAAACAGAGGCAAACAGAGGTAAACTGAGTGAAACAGAATTAAACAGAGGCAAGCAGAGTTAAACAGAGTTGGACAGATGCAAACAGAATTAAACAGAGTTAAACAGAGGCAAACAGAGTTAAACAGCGTTAAACAGAGGCAAACAGAGTTAGCTCGAGTTATACAGAGGCAATCAGAGAGAAACAGAGTGAAACAGAGTTAAACAGAAACAACCAGAGTTAAACAGAGTTAAACAGAGTTAAACAGAGTTAAACAGAGGCAAACAGAGGGAAACAGAGTGAAACAGAGTTAAACAAAAGCAACCAGAGTTAAACAGAGTTAAACAGAGGCGAACAGCGTTAAACCGTGTTAAGTAGAGGTTAACGATTTAAACAGAGTTAAACAGTGGCAAACAGATGGAAACTGAGTGAAACAGAGTTAAACAGAGGCATACAGTGTTATACAGAGTTAAACAGTGTTGAGCAGAGGCAAACAGAGTTAAACAGATTTGAACAGAGGCAAACAGAGTTAAACAGAGTTAAACAGAGGGAAACAGAGTGAAACAGAGTGAAACAAAAACCACCAGAGTTAAACAGAGGTAAAAAGACGCAAACAGAGTTAAACAGATTTAAACAGAGGTGAACAGATTTAAACAGAGTTTAATAGAGGATAACAGAGTTAAACAGAGTTAAACAGTGAAAACAGATGGAAACAGAATGAAATAGAGTTACACAGAGGCATACAGAGTTATACAGAGTTAAACAGTGTTGAACAGAGGCAAACAGAGTTAAACAGAGGCAAACAGAGTTAAACAGAGGCAAACAGAGTACAACAGAGTTAAACAGAGTTAAACAGAGGGAAACAGAGTTAAACAGAGTTAAACCGCGGCACACAGAGTTAAACAGAGTTAAACAGAGGCAATTTGAGTTAAACAGAGTGAAACAGAGCTAAACAGTGGCAAACAGAGTTAAACAGAGTTAAACAGAGGCAAACAGAGGGGAACAGAGTGAAACAGATCCAAACAGTGGCAAACAGTGTAAAACAGAGTTAAAAAGAGTTAAACAGAGTTGAAAAGAGACTTACAGAGTTATATAGATTGAAACAGAGGCAAAGAGAGTTGAACAGATATAAACAGAAGTACAACAGAGTTAAACAGAGTTAAACAGAGGGAAACGGAGTTAAACAGAGTTAAACCGAGGCGAACAGAGTTAAATAGAGTTAAACATAGTTAAACAGAGTTCAACAGAGGTAAACAGAGTTAAACATAGGCAAACAGAATTCAAAATAGTTAAATAGAGTTAATCACAGGCAAACAGAGGGAAACTGAGTTAAACAGAGTTAAACAGAGTTAAACAGAGGCATACAGAGTTATACAGAGTTACACAGAGTTAAACAGAGGCATACAGAGTTCAACAAATTTAGACAGAGGCAAACAGAGTTAGACAGAGTTAAACAGAGGCAAACAGAGTTACATAGAGTTAAACAGAGGCAAACAGAGGGAAACAGAGTTAAACAGAGTTAAACAGAGGCAAGCAGAGTTCAACATATTTAAACTGACCTAAACAGTGGCAAACAGAGGGAAACAGAGTGAAACAGTGTTAAACAGAGGCATACAGAGTTATACAGTGTTAAACAGTGTTGAACAGAGGCAAACAGAGTTAAACAGAGTTAAACAGAGGCAAACAGAGTGAAACAGAGTGAAACAAAAACACCAGAGTTAAACAGAGTTAAAAAGACGCAAACAGAGTTAAACAGCGTTAAACAGAGGTGAACAGATTAAACAGAGTTTAATAGAGGATAACAGAGTTAAACAGAGTTAAACAGTGAAAACAGATGGAAACAGAATGAAATAGAGTTAAACAGAGGCATACAGAGTTATACAGAGTTAAACAGTGTTGAACAGAGGCAAACAGAGTTAAACAGAGGCAAACAGAGTTAAACAGAGGGAAACAGAGTACAACAGAGTTAAACCGAGGCACACAGAGTTAAACAGAGTTAAACAGAGGCAATTTGAGTTAAACAGAGTGAAACAGAGCTAAACAGTGGCAAACAGAGTTAAACAGAGTTAAACAGAGGCAAACAGAGGGAAACAGAGTGAAATAGATCCAAACAGTGGCAAACAGAGTAAAACAGAGTTAAACAGAGTTGAAAAGAGGCTTACAGAGTTAAATAGATTGAAACAGAGGCAAAGAGAGTTGAACAGATATAAACAGAGTACAACAGAGTTAAACAGAGTTAAACAGAGGGAAACGGAGTTAAATAGAGTTAAACCGAGGCGAACAGAGTTAAATAGAGTTAAACATAGTTAAACAGAGTTCAACAGAGGTAAACAGAGTTAAACATAGGCAAACAGAATTCAAAATAGTTAAATAGAGTTAATCACAGGCAAACAGAGGGAAACTGAGTTAAACAGAGTTAAACAGAGTTAAACAGAGGCATACAGAGTTATACAGAGTTACACAGAGTTAAACAGAGGCATACAGAGTTCAACAATTTTAGACAGAGGCAAACAGAGTTAGACAGAGTTAAACAGAGGCAAACAGAGTTAAATAGAGTAAAAAAAAAGGCAAACAGAGGGAAACTGAGTTAAACAGAGGCACGCAGAGTTCAACAGAGTTAAACTGATCTAAACAGTGGAAAACAGAGGGAAACAGAGTGAAACAGTGTTAAACAGAGGGCACACAGAGTTATACAGTGTTAAACAGTGTTGGACAGAGGCAAACAGAGTTAAACAGAGTTAAACAGAGGCAAACAGAGGTAAACTGAGTGAAACAGAATTAAACAGAGGCAAGCAGAGTTAAACAGAGTTGGACAGATGCAAACAGAATTAAACAGAGTTAAACAGAGGCAAATAGAGTTAAACAGCGTTAAACAGAGGCAAACAGAGTTAGCTCGAGTTATACAGAGGCAATCAGAGAGAAACAGAGTAAAACAGAGTTAAACAGAAACAACCAGAGTTAAACAGAGTTAAACAGAGTTAAACAGAGTTAAACAGAGGCAAACAGAGGGAAACAGAGTGAAACAGAGTTAAACAAAAACAACCAGAGTTAAACAGAGTTAAAAAGACGCAGAGTTAAACAGAGTTAAACAGAGGCGAACAGCGTTAAACCGTGTTAAGTAGAGGTTAACGATTTAAACAGAGTTAAACAGTGGCAAACAGATGGAAACTGAGTGAAACAGAGTTAAACAGAGGCATACAGTGTTTATACAGAGTTAAACAGTGTTGAGCAGAGGCAAACAGAGTTAAACAGAGTTAAACAGAGGCAAACAGAGTTAAACAGAGTTAAACAGAGGTAAACAGAGTGAAACAGATTGAAACAAAAACCACCAGAGTTAAACAGAGTTAAAAAGACGCAAACAGAGTTAAACAGAGTTAAATAGAGGTGAACAGATTTAAACAGAGTTTAATAGATGATAACAGAGTTAAACAGAGTTAAACAGTGAAAACAGATGGAAACAGAATGAAATAGAGTTAAACAGAGGCATACAGAGTTATACAGAGTTAAACAGTGTTGAACAGAGGCAAACAGAGTTAAACAGAGGCAAACAGAGTTAAACAGAGGCAAAACAGAGTACAACAGAGGTAAACAGAGTTAAACAGAGGGAAACAGAGTTAAACAGAGTTAAACCGAGGCACACAGAGTTAAACAGAGGCAATTTGAGTTAAACAGAGTGAAACAGAGCTAAACAGTGGCAAACAGAGTTAAACAGAGTTAAACAGAGGCAAACAGAGGGAAACAGAGTGAAACAGATCCAAACAGTGGCAAACAGAGTAAAACAGAGTTAAACAGAGTTAAACAGAGTTGAAAAGAGGCTTACAGAGTTAAATAGATTGAAACAGAGGCAAAGAGAGTTGAACAGATATAAACAGAGTACAACAGAGTTAAACAGAGTTAAACAGAGGGAAACGGAGTTAAACAGAGTTAAACCGAGACGAACAGAGTTAAATAGAGTTAAAACATAGTTAAACAGAGTTCAACAGAGGTAAACAGAGTTAAACATAGGCAAACAGAATTCAAAATAGTTAAATAGAGTTAATCACAGGCAAACAGAGGGAAACTGAGTTAAACAGAGTTAAACAGAGTTAAACAGAGGCATACAGAGTTATACAGAGTTACACAGAGTTAAACAGAGGCATACAGAGTTCAACAAATTTAGACAGAGGCAAACAGAGTTAGACAGAGTTAAACAGAGGCAAACAGAGTTAAATAGAGTTAAAAAAGGCAAACAGAGGGAAACTGAGTTAAACAGAGGCACGCAGCGTTCAACAGAGTTAAACTGACCTAAACAGTGGCGAACAGAGGGAAACAGAGTGAAACAGTGTTAAACAGAGGCATACAGAGTGATACAGTGTTAAACAGTGTTGGACAGAGGCAAACAGAGTTAAACAGAGTTAAACAGAGGCAAACAGAGGTAAACTGAGTGAAACAGAATTAAACAGAGGCAAGCAGAGTTAAACAGAGTTGGACAGATGCAAACAGAATTAAAGAGAGTTAAACAGAGGCAAACAGAGTTAAACAGCGTTAAACAGAGGCAAACAGAGTTAGCTAGAGTTATACAGAGGCAATCAGAGAGAAACAGAGTGAAACAGAGTTAAACAGAAACAACCAGAGTTAAACAGAGTTAAACAGAGGCAAACAGAGTTAAACAGAGTTAAACAGAGTTAAGCAGAGGCAAACAGAGGGAAACAGAGTGAAACAGAGTGAAACAAAAACCACCAGAGTTAAACAGAGTTAAAAAGACGCAAACAGAGTTAAACAGAGTTAAACAGAGGCGAACAGATTTAAACAGAGTTTAATAGAGGTTAACAGAGTTAAACAGAGTTAAACAGTGAAAACAGATGGAAACAGAATGAAACAGAGTTAAACAGAGGCATACAGAGTTATACAGAGTTAAACAGTGTTGAACAGAGGCAAACAGAGTTAAACAGAGTTAAACAGAGGCAAACAGAGTTAAACAGAGGCAAACAGAATACAACAGAGTTAAACAGAGGGAAACAGAGTTAAACAGAGTTAAACCGAGGCACACAGAGTTAAACAGAGTTAAACAGAGGCAATCTGAGTTAAACAGAGTTATACAGAGCTAAACAGCGGCAAACAGAGTTCAACAGAGTTAAACAGAGGCAAACAGAGGGAAACAGAGTGAAACAGATCCAAACAGTGGCAAACAGAGTAAAACAGAGTTAAACAGAGTTAAACAGAGTTGAAAAGAGACTTACAGAGTTATATAGATTGAAACAGAGGCAAAGAGAGTTGAACAGATATAAACAGAACTACAAAAGAGTTAAACAGAGTTAACCAGAGGGAAACGGAGTTAAACAGAGTTAAACCGAGGCGAACAGAGTTAAATAGAGTTAAACATAGTTAAACAGAGTTCAACAGAGGTAAACAGAGTTAAACATAGGCAAACAGAATTCAAAATAGTTAAATAGTGTTAATCACAGGCAAACAGAGGGAAACTGAGTTAAACAGAGTTAAACAGAGTTAAACAGAGGCATACAGAGTTATACAGATTTACACAGAGTTAAACAGAGGCATACAGAGTTCAAAAAATTTAGACAGAGGCAAACAGAGTTAGACAGAGTTAAACAGAGGCAAACAGAGTTACATAGAGTTAAACAGAGGCAGACAGAGGGAAACTGAGTTAAACAGAGTTAAACAGAGGCAAGCAGAGTTCAACAGAATTAAACTGACCTAAACAGTGGCAAACAGAGGGGAACAGAGTGAAACAGTGTTAAACAGAGGCATACAGAGTTATACAGTGTTAAACAGTGTTGAACAGAGGCAAACAGAGTTAAACAGAGTTAAACAGAGGCAAACAGAGGTAAACTGAGTGAAACAGAATTAAACAGAGGCAAGCAGAGTTAAACAGAGTTGGACAGATGCAAACAGAATTAAAGAGAGTTAAACAGAGGCAAACAGAGTTAAACAGCGTTAAACAGAGGCAAACAGAGTTAACTAGAGCTATACAAAGGCAATCAGACAGAAACAGAGTGAAACAGAGTTAAACAGAAACAACCAGAGTTAAACAGAGTTAAACAGAGTTAAACAGAGTCAAACAGAGGGAAACAGTGTGAAACAGAGTTAAACAAAAACAACCAGAGTTAAACAGAGTTAAAAAGACGCAGAGTTACACAGAGTTAAACAGAGGCGAACAGAGTTAAACCGTGTTAAGTAGAGGTTAACAGATTTAAACAGAGTTAAACAGTGGCAAACAGATGGAAACTGAGTGAAACAGAGTTAAACAGAGGCATACAGAGTTATACAGAGTTAAACAGTGTTGAGCAGAGGCAAACAGAGTTAAACAGAGTTAAACAGAGGCAAACAGAGTTAAACAGAGTCAAACAGAGGCAAACAGAGGGAAACAGAGTTAAACAGAGTTAAGCAGAGGCAAACAGAGGGAAACAGAGTGAAACAGAGTTAAACAGAGTTGAAAAGAGACTTACAGAGTTATATAGATTGAAACAGAGGCAAAGAGAGTTGAACAGATATAAACAGAACTACAAAAGAGTTAAACAGAGTTAAACAGAGGGAAACGGAGTTAAACAGAGTTAAACCGAGGCGAACAGAGTTAAATAGAGTTAAACATAGTTAAACAGAGTTCAACAGAGGTAAACAGAGTTAAACATAGGCAAACAGAATTCAAAATAGTTAAATAGTGTTAATCACAGGCAAACAGAGGGAAACTGAGTTAAACAGAGTTAAACAGAGTTAAACAGAGGCATACAGAGTTATACAGAGTCACACAGAGTTAAACAGACGCATACAGAGTTCAACAAATTTAGACAGAGGCAAACAGAGTTAGACAGAGTTAAACAGAGGCAAACAGAGTTACATAGAGTTAAACAGAGGCAAACAGAGGGAAACTGAGTTAAACAGAGTTAAACAGTGGCAAGCAGAGTTCAACAGAGTTAAACTGACCTAAACAGTGGCAAACAGAGGGAAACAGAGTGAAACAGTGTTAAGCAGAGGCATACAGAGTTATACAGTGTTAAACCGTGTTGAACAGAGGCAAACAGAGTTAAACAGAGTTAAACAGAGGCAAACAGAGGTAAACTGATTGAAACAGAATTAAACAGAGGCAAGCAGAGTTAAACAGAGTTGGACAGATGCAAACAGAATTAAACAGCGTTAAACAGAGGCAAACAGAGTTACCTAGAGTTATACAGAGGCAATCAGAGAGAAACAGAGGGAAACAGATTTAAACAGAAACAACCAGAGTTAAACAGAGTTAAACAGAGTTAAACAGAGTCAAACAGAGGCAAACAGAGGGAAACAGTGTGAAACAGAGTTAAACAAAAAACAACCAGAGTTAAACAGAGTTAAGAAGACGCAGAGTTGAACAGAGTTAAACAGACGCGAACAGAGTTAAACCGTGTTAAGTAGAGGTTAACAGATTTAAACAGAGTTAAACAGTGGCAAACAGATGGAAACTGAGTGAAACAGAGTTAAACAGAGGCATACAGAGTTATACAGAGTTACACAGTGTTGAGCAGAGGAAAACAGAGTTAAACAGAGTTAAACAGAGGCAAACAGAGTTAAACAGAGTTAAACAGAGGCAAACAGAGTTAAACATAGGCAAACAGAATTCAAAATAGTTAAATAGTGTTAATCACAGGCAAACAGAGGGAAACTGAGTTAAACAGAGTTAAACAGAGTTAAACAGAGGCATACAGAGTTATACAGAGTTACACAGAGTTAAACAGAGGCATACAGAGTTCAAAAAATTTAGACAGAGGCAAACAGAGTTAGACAGAGTTAAACAGAGGCAAACAGAGTTACATAGAGTTAAACAGAGGCAAACAGAGGGAAACTGAGTTACACAGAGTTAACAGAGGCAAGCAGAGTTCAACAGAGTTAAACTGACCTAAACAGTGGCAAACAGAGGGGAACAGAGTGAAACAGTGTTAAACAGAGGCATACAGAGTTATACAGTGTTAAACAGTGTTGAACAGAGGCAAACAGAGTTAAACAGAGTTAAACAGAGGCAAACAGAGGTAAACTGAGTGAAACAGAATTAAACAGAGGCAAGCAGAGTTAAACAGAGTTGGACAGATGCAAACAGAATTAAAGAGAGTTAAACAGAGGCAAACAGAGTTAAACAGCGTTAAACAGAGGCAAACAGAGTTAACTAGAGTTATACAAAGGCAATCAGACAGAAACAGAGTGAAACAGAGTTAAACAGAAACAACCAGAGTTAAACAGAGTTAAACAGAGTTAAACAGAGTTAAACAGAGTCAAACAGAGGGAAACAGTGTGAAACAGAGTTAAACAAAAACAACCAGAGTTAAACAGAGTTAAAAAGACGCAGAGTTACACAGAGTTAAACAGAGGCGAACAGAGTTAAACAGTGTTAAGTAGAGGTTAACAGATTTAAACAGAGTTAAACAGTGGCAAACAGATGGAAACTGAGTGAAACAGAGTTAAACAGAGGCATACAGAGTTATACAGAGTTAAACAGTGTTGAGCAGAGGCAAACAGAGTTAAACAGAGTTAAACAGAGGCAAACAGAGTTAAACAGAGTCAAACAGAGGCAAACAGAGTTAAACAGAGTTAAACAGAGTTAAGCAGAGGCAAACAGAGGGAAACAGAGTGAAACAGAGTTAAACAGAGTTGAAAAGAGACTTACAGAGTTATATAGATTGAAACAGAGGCAAAGAGAGTTGAACAGATATAAACAGAACTACAAAAGAGTTAAACAGAGTTAAACAGAGGGAAACGGAGTTAAACAGAGTTAAACCGAGGCGAACAGAGTTAAATAGAGTTAAACATAGTTAAACAGAGTTCAACAGAGGTAAACAGAGTTAAACATAGGCAAACAGAATTCAAAATAGTTAAATAGTGTTAATCACAGGCAAACAGAGGGAAACTGAGTTAAACAGAGTTAAACAGAGTTAAACAGAGGCATACAGAGTTATACAGAGTCACACAGAGTTAAACAGAGGCATACAGAGTTCAACAAATTTAGACAGAGGCAAACAGAGTTAGACAGAGTTAAACAGAGGCAAACAGAGTTACATAGAGTTAAACAGAGGCAAACAGAGGGAAACTGAGTTAAACAGAGTTAAACAGAGGCAAGCAGAGTTCAACAGAGTTAAACTGACCTAAACAGTGGCAAACAGAGGGAAACAGAGTGAAACAGTGTTAAGCAGAGGCATACAGAGTTATACAGTGTTAAACCGTGTTGAACAGAGGCAAACAGAGTTAAACAGAGTTAAACAGAGGCAAACAGAGGTAAACTGAGTGAAACAGAATTAAACAGAGGCAAGCAGAGTTAAACAGAGTTGGACAGATGCAAACAGAATTAAAGAGAGTTAAAACAGAGGCAAACAGAGTTAAACAGCGTTAAACAGAGGCAAACAGAGTTAACTAGAGTTATACAGAGGCAATCAGAGAGAAACAGAGTGAAACAGAGTAAAACAGAAACAACCAGAGTTAAACAGAGTTAAACAGAGTTAAACAGAGGCAAACAGAGGGAAACAGAGTGAAACAGAGTTAAACAAAAAACAACCAGAGTTAAACAGAGTTAAAAAGACGCAGAGTTAAACAGAGTTAAACAGAGGCGAACAGAGTTAAACCGTGTTAAGTAGAGGTTAACAGATTTAAACAGAGTTAAACAGTGGCAAACAGATGGAAACTGAGTGAAACAGAGTTAAACAGAGGCATACAGAGTTATACAGAGTTAAACAGTGTTGAGCAGAGGAAAACAGAGTTAAACAGAGTTAAACAGAGGCAAACAGAGTTAAACAGAGTTAAACAGAGGCAAACAGAGTTAAACAGAGTTAAACAGAGTTAAGCAGAGGCAAACAGAGGGAAACAGAGTGAAACAGATTGAAACAAAAACCACCAGAGTTAAACAGAGTTAAAAAGACGCAAACAGAGTTAAACAGAGTTAAACAGTGGCGAACAGATTTAAACAGAGTTTAATTGAGGTTAACAGAGATAAACAGAGTTAAACAGTGAAAACAGATGGAAACAGAATGAAACAGAGTTAAACAGAGGCATACAGAGTTATACAGAGTCATACAGTGTTGAACAGAGGCAAACAGAGTTAAACAGAGTTAAACAGAGGCAAACAGAGTTAAACAGAGGCAAACAGAGTACAACAGAGATAAACAGAGTTAAACAGTGAAAACAGATGGAAACAGAATGAAACAGAGTTAAACAGAGGCATACAGAGTTGTACACAGTCATACAGTGTTGAACAGAGGCAAACAGAGTTAAACAGCGTTAAACAGAGGCAAACAGAGTTAAACAGAGGCAAACAGAGTACAACAGAGTTAAACAGAGTTAAACAGAGGGAAACAGAGTTAAACAGAGTTAAACCGAGGCACACAGAGTTAAAAAGAGGCAATTTGAGTTAAACAGAGTGAAACAGAGCTAAACAGTGCCAAACAGAGTTAAACAGAGTTAAACAGAGGCAAACAGAGGGAAACAGAGTGAAACAGATCCAAACAGTGGCAGAAAGAGTTAAACAGAGTTAAACAGAGTTAAACAGAGTTGAAAAGAGGCTTACAGAGTTAAATAGATTGAAACAGAGGCAAAGAGAGTTGAACAGATATAAACAGAGTACAACAGAGTTAAACAGAGGGAAACGGAGTTAAACAGAGTTAAACGAGGCGAACAGAGTTAAATAGAGTTAAACATAGTTAAACAGAGTTCAACAGAGGTAAACAGAGTGAAACATAGGCAAACAGAATTCAAAATAGTTAAATAGAGTTAATCACAGGCAAACAGAGGGAAACTGAGTTAAACAGAGTTAAACAGAGTTAAACAGAGGCATACAGAGTTATACAGAGTTACACAGAGTTAAACAGAGGCATACAGAGTTCAACAAATTTAGACAGAGGCAGACAGAGTTAGACAGAGTTAAACAGAGGCAAACAGAGTTAAATAGAGTTAAACAGAGGCAAACAGAGGGAAACTGAGTTAAACAGTGTTAAACAGAGGCAAGCAGAGTTCAACAGAGTTAAACTGACCTAAACAGTGGCAAACAGAGGGAAACAGAGTGAAATAGTGTTAAACAGAGGCATAAAGAGTTATACAGTGTTAAACAGTGTTGAACAGAGGCAAACAGAGTTAAACAGAGTTAAACAGAGGCAAACAGTGGTAAACTGAGTGAAACAGAATTAAACAGAGGCAAGCAGAGTTAAACAGAGTTGGACAGATGCAAACAGAATTAAAGAGAGTTAAACAGAGGCAAACAGAGTTAAACAGCGTTAAACAGAGGCAAACAGAGTTAACTAGAGTTATACAGAGGCAATCAGAGAGAAACAGAGTGAAACAGAGTTAAACAGAAACAACCAGAGTTAAACAGAGTTAAACAGAGTTAAACAGAGTTAAGCAGAGGCAAACAGAGGGAAACAGAGTGAAACAGAGTTAAACAAAAACAACCAGAGTTAAACAGAGTTAAAAAGACGCAGAGTTAAACAGATTTAAACAGAGGCGAACAGCGTTAAACCGTGTTAAGTAGAGGTTAACGATTTAAACAGAGTTAAACAGTGGCAAACAGATGGAAACTGAGTGAAACAGAGTTAAACAGAGGCATACAGTGTTATACAGAGTTAAACAGTGTTGAGCAGAGGCAAACAGAGTTAAACAGAGTTAAACAGAGGCAAACAGAGTTAAACAGAGTTAAACAGAGTTAAGCAGAGGCAAACAGAGGGAAAACAGAGTGAAACAGAGTGAAACAAAAACCACCAGAGTTAAACAGAGTTAAAAAGACGCAAACAGAGTTAAACAGAGTTAAACAGAGGTGAACAGATTTAAACAGAGTTTAATAGAGGTTAACAGAGTTAAACAGAGTTAAACAGTGAAAACAGATGGAAACAGAATGAAACAGAGTTAAACAGAGGCATACAGAGTTATACAGTGTTGAACAGAGGCAAACAGAGTTAAACAGAGTTAAACAGAGGCAAACAGAGTTAAACAGAGGCAAACAGAGTACAACAGAGTTAAACAGAGTTAAACAGAGGGAAACAGAGTTAAACAGAGTTAAGCAGAGGTGAACAGATTTAAACAGAGTTTAATAGACGTTAACAGAGTTAAACAGAGTTAAACAGTGAAAACAGATGGAAACAGAATGAAACAGAGTTAAACAGAGGCATACAGAGTTAAACAGTGTTGAACAGAGGCAAACAGATTTAAACAGAGTTAAACAGAGGCAAACAGAGTTAAACAGAGGCCAACAGAGTACAACAGAGTTAAACAGAGTTAAGCAGAGGGAAACAGAGTTAAACAGAGTTGAACCGATGCACACAGAGTTAAACAGAGTTAAACAGAGGCAATTTGAGTTAAACAGAGTGAAACAGAGCTAAACAGTGGCAAACAGAGTTAAACAGAGTTAAACAGAGGCAAACAGAGGTAAACTGAGTGAAACAGAATTAAACAGAGGCAAGCAGAGTTAAACAGAGTTGGACAGATGCAAACAGAATTAAAGAGAGTTAAACAGAGGCAGACAGAGTTAGACAGAGTTAAACAGAGGCAAACAGAGTTAATTAGAGTTAAACAGAGGCATACAGAGGGAAACTGAGTTAAACAGTGTTAAACAGAGGCAAGCAGAGTTCAACAGAGTTAAACTGACCTAAACAGTGGCAAACAGAGGGAAACAGAGTGAAACAGTGTTAAACAGAGGCATAAAGAGTTATACAGTGTTAAACAGTGTTGAACAGAGGCAAACAGAGTTAAACAGAGTTAAACAGAGGCAAACAGTGGTAAACTGAGTGAAACAGAATTAAACAGAGGCAAGCAGAGTTAAACAGAGTTGGACAGATGCAAACAGAATTAAAGAGAGTTAAACAGAGGCAAACAGAGTTAAACAGCGTTAAACAGAGGCAAACAGAGTTAACTAGAGTTATACAGAGGCAATCAGAGAGAAACAGAGTGAAACAGAGTTAAACAGAAACAACCAGAGTTAAACAGAGTTAAACAGAGTTAAACAGAGTTAAACAGAGGCAAACAGAGGGAAACAGAGTGAAACAGAGTTAAACAAAAACAACCAGAGTTAAACAGAGTTAAAAAGACGCAGAGTTAAACAGATTTAAACAGAGGCGAACAGCGTTAAACCGTGTTAAGTAGAGGTTAACGATTTAAACAGAGTTAAACAGTGGCAAACAGATGGAAACTGAGTGAAACAGAGTTAAACAGAGGCATACAGTGTTATACAGAGTTAAACAGTGGTTGAGCAGAGGCAAACAGAGTTAAACAGAGTTAAACAGAGGCAAACAGAGTTAAACAGAGTTAAACAGAGTTAAGCAGAGGCAAACAGAGGGAAACAGAGTGAAACAGAGTGAAACAAAAACCACCAGAGTTAAACAGAGTTAAAAAGACGCAAACAGAGTTAAACAGAGTTAAACAGAGGTGAACAGATTTAAACAGAGTTTAATAGAGGTTAACAGAGTTAAACAGAGTTAAACAGTGAAAACAGATGGAAACAGAATGAAACAGAGTTAAACAGAGGCATACAGAGTTATACAGTGTTGAACAGAGGCAAACAGAGTTAAACAGAGTTAAACAGAGGCAAACAGAGTTAAACAGAGGCAAACAGAGTACAACAGAGTTAAACAGAGTTAAACAGAGGGAAACAGAGTTAAACAGAGTTAAACAGAGGTGAACAGATTTAAACAGAGTTTAATAGACGTTAACAGAGTTAAACAGAGTTAAACAGTGAAAACAGATGGAAACAGAATGAAACAGAGTTAAACAGAGGCATACAGAGTTAAAACAGTGTTGAACAGAGGCAAACAGATTTAAACAGAGTTAAACAGTGGCAAACAGAGTTAAACAGAGGCCAACAGAGTACAACAGAGTTAAACAGAGTTAAACAGAGGGAAACAGAGTTAAACAGAGTTAAACCGATGCACACAGAGTTAAACAGAGTTAAACAGAGGCAATTTGAGTTAAACAGAGTGAAACAGAGCTAAACAGTGGCAAACAGAGTTAAACAGAGTTAAACAGAGGCAAACAGAGGTAAACTGAGTGAAACAGAATTAAACAGAGGCAAGCAGAGTTAAACAGAGTTGGACAGATGCAAACAGAATTAAAGAGAGTTAAACAGAGGCGAACAGAGTTAAACAGCGTTAAACAGAGGCAAACAGAGTTAACTAGAGTTATACAAAGGCAATCAGACAGAAACAGAGTGAAACAGAGTTAAACAGAAACAACCAGAGTTAAACAGAGTTAAACAGAGTTAAACAGAGTTAAACAGAGTCAAACAGAGGGAAACAGTGTGAAACAGAGTTAAACAAAAACAACCAGAGTTAAACAGAGTTAAAAAGACGCAGAGTTAAACAGAGTTAAACAGAGGCGAACAGAGTTAAACCGTGTTAAGTAGAGGTTAACAGATTTAAACAGAGTTAAACAGTGGCAAACAGATGGAAACTGAGTGAAACAGAGTTAAACAGAGGCATACAGAGTTATACAGAGTTAAACAGTGTTGAGCAGAGGCAAACAGAGTTAAACAGAGTTAAACAGAGGCAAACAGAGTTAAACAGAGTCAAACAGAGGCAAACAGAGTTAAACAGAGTTAAACAGAGTTAAGCAGAGGCAAACAGAGGGAAACAGAGTGAAACAGAGTTAAACAGAGTTGAAAAGAGACTTACAGAGTTATACAGATTGAAACAGAGGCAAAGAGAGTTGAACAGATATAAATAGAACTACAAAAGAGTTAAACAGAGTTAAACAGAGGGAAACGGAGTTAAACAGAGTTAAACCGAGGCGAACAGAGTTAAATAGAGTTAAACATAGTTAAACAGAGTTCAACAGAGGTAAACAGAGTTAAACATAGGCAAACAGAATTCAAAATAGTTAAATAGTGTTAATCACAGGCAAACAGAGGGAAACTGAGTTAAACAGAGTTAAACAGAGTTAAACAGAGGCATACAGAGTTATAGAGAGTCACACAGAGTTAAACAGAGGCATACAGAGTTCAACAAATTTAGACAGAGGCAAACAGAGTTAGACAGAGTTAAACAGAGGCAAACAGAGTTACATAGAGTTAAACAGAGGCAAACAGAGGGAAACTGAGTTAAACAGAGTTAAACAGAGGCAAGCAGAGTTCAACAGAGTTAAACTGACCTAAACAGTGGCAAACAGAGGGAAACAGAGTGAAACAGTGTTAAGCAGTGGCATACAGAGTTATACAGTGTTAAACCGTGTTGAACAGAGGCAAACAGAGTTAAACAGAGTTAAACAGAGGCAAACAGAGGTAAACTGAGTGAAACAGAATTAAACAGAGGCAAGCAGAGTTAAACAGAGTTGGACAGATGCAAACAGAATTAAACAGAGTTAAACAGAGGCAAACAGAGTTAAACAGCGTTAAACAGAGGCAAACAGAGTTAACTAGAGTTATACAGAGGCAATCAGAGAGAAACAGAGTGAAACAGAGTTAAACAGAAACAACCAGAGTTAAACAGAGTTAAACAGAGTTAAACAGAGTTAAACAGAGGCAAACAGAGGGAAACAGTGTGAAACAGAGTTAAACAAAAAACAACCAGAGTTAAACAGAGTTAAAAAGACGCA
>JANJGN010002920.1:0-45000 GCA_026770705.1 Isurus oxyrinchus
GACAGGGGGATAGTGGTACCGAGAAGAGGGGGCAGAGAGGCAAAGAGCAAAACAGAGGCGTGGGAGACAGATACTGGAGAGGAAGAAGGCCAAGGGGGAGATGAAACAGAGAGAGAAAGAGACAGAGATGAGGAGGGAAGATGACGGGACAAAGGGGGAGAGAGAGGCAGGGAGGCAGAACGAGAGAGACAACAGAAGTTAGAGGGAGAGGCCCCTGGTGCAGAGAGTGAGGGGGGCGATGGGGACAGAGAGAGAGGCAGCGGCAGAGAGACCAGAGAAAGGAGAGGCAACCATGGACGCAGAAAGAGGTAAGAGGGAGAGATGGAGGAGGGGCAAGGGAGGAGGGATGGGAGAGGAAAGCAAAGTCCCTCCACGCCCGGGCTCACACGCACACACTGAAATCACTATTAAAGGAGTGTTCCTTCACACCCGGGCTCTCATACACACTTAAATCACTACTAAAGGAGTGTTCCTTCACACCCGGGATCACACACTCACACTGAAATCACTATTAAAGGAGTGTTCCTTCACACCCGGGCTCACACACACATTGAAATCACTATTAAAGGAGTGTTCCTTCATACACGTGCTCACACACAGACACACTGAAATCACTATTAAAGGAGAGTTCCTTCACACTCGGGCTGACACACACACACTGAAATCACTATTAAAGGAGTGTTCCTTCACACCCGGGCTCACACACACACACTGAAATCACAATTAAAGGAGTATTCCTTCACACCCGTGCTCACACAGACATGGAAATCGCTATTAAAGGAGTGTTCCTTCTCACCTGGACTCACACAAACACTGAAATCATATTAAAGGATCGTTCCTTATCTCCCGGTCTCAAACACACACAAACCCACTGAAATCACTATTAAAGGAGTGTTCCTTCACACCCGGGCTCACACACACACACTGAAATCACTATTAAAGGAGTGTTCCTTCACAACCGGGCTCACTCACACACATTGAAATCACTATTAAAGGAGTGTTCCTTCATACACGTGCTCACACACAGACACACTGAAATCAATATTAAAGGAGAGTTCCTTCACACCCAGGCTCGCACACACACTGAACTCACTATTAAAGGATAGTTCCTTCACACTTGGGCTCACACACACTGAAATCACTATTAAAGGTGTGTTCCTTCACACCCGGGCTCACATACACACTGAACTCACTATTAAAGGATAGTTCCTTCACATCCGGGCTCACACAACATGGAAATCACTATTAAAGGAGTGTTCCTTCACACCCGGACTCTCACACACACTGAAATCACTATTAAAGGAGTGTTCTTTCTCACCTGGACTCACACACACACTGAAATCATATTAAAGGATCGTTCCTTCTCTCCCGGTCGCAAACACACACAAACACACTGAAATCAGTATTAAAGGAGTGTTCCTTCACAACCGGGCTCACTCACACACATTGAAATCACTATTAAAGGAGTGTACCTTCACAGCCGGACTCTCACACACACATATTGAAGTCACTATTAAAGGAGTGTTCCTTCACACCTGGGCACACACACACACGGAAATCACTATTAAAGGAGTGTTCCTTCACTCCTGGGCTCACACACACACTGAAATCATTATTAAAGGATTGTTCCTTCACACCCGGCTCACACACACACTGAAATCACTATTAAAGGAGTGTTCCTTCACACCCGGGCTCACACACACACTGAAATCACTATTAAAGGAGTGTTCCTTCACACCCGGGCTCACACACACGTATTGAAATCAGTATTAAAGGAGTGTTCCTTCACACCCGGCTCACACACACACTGAAATCACTATTAAAGGAGTGTTCCTTCACACCCGGGCTCACACACACACTGAAATCACAATTAAAGGAGTTTTCCTTCACACCCAGACTCACACACACTCACTGAAATCACTATTAAAGGAGTGTTCCTTCACACCTGGGCTCACACACACACACACACTGAAATCACAATTAAGAGAGTGTTCCTTCACACCCGGGCTCACACACACACTGAAATCACTATTAAAGGAGTGTTCCCTCACACCCGGGCTCATACACAAACACACTGTAATCACTATTAAAGGAGTGTTCCCTCACACCCGGACTCACGCACACACTGAAATCACTATTAAAGGAGTGTTCCTTCACACCCGGGCTCACACACAAACACACTGAAATCACTATTAAAGGAGTGTTCCTTCACACCCGGGCTCACACACACACTGAAATCACTATTAAAGGAGTGTTCCTTCACACCCGGACTCACACACACACTGAAATCACTATTAAAGGAGTGTTCCTTCACACCCGGACTCACACACACACTGAAATCACTATTAAAGGAGTGTTCCTTCACACCCGGACTCACACACACACTGAAATCACTATAAAAGGAGTGTTCCTTCACACCCGGTATCACACACAAACACACTGAAATCACTATTAAAGGAGTGTTCCTTCACACCCGGGCTCACACACACACTGAAATCACTATTAAAGGAGTGTTCCTTCACACCCGGACTCACACACACACTGAAATCACTATTAAAGGAGTGTTCCTTCACACCCGGACTCACACACACACTGAAATCACTATTAAAGGAGTGTTCCTTCACACCCGGACTCACACACACACTGAAATCACTATAAAAGGAGTGTTCCTTCACACCCGGGCTCACACACTCACTGAAATCACTATTAAAGGAGTGTTCCTTCACACCTGGGCTCACACACACACACACACTGAAATCACAATTAAGAGAGTGTTCCTTCACACCCGGGCTCACACACACACACTGAAATCACTATTAAAGGAGTGTTCCCTCACACCCGGGCTCATACACAAACACACTGTAATCACTATTAAAGGAGTGTTCCCTCACACCCGGACTCACGCACACACTGAAATCACTATTAAAGGAGTGTTCCTTCACACCCGGGCTCACACACAAACACACTGAAATCACTATTAAAGGAGTGTTCCTTCACACCCGGGCTCACACACACACTGAAATCACTATTAAAGGAGTGTTCCTTCACACCCGGACTCACACACACACTGAAATCACTATTAAAGGAGTGTTCCTTCACACCCGGACTCACACACACACTGAAATCACTATTAAAGGAGTGTTCCTTCACACCCGGACTCACACACACACTGAAATCACTATAAAAGGAGTGTTCCTTCACACCCGGTATCACACACAAACACACTGAAATCACTATTAAAGGAGTGTTCCTTCACACCCGGGCTCACACACACACTGAAATCACTATTAAAGGAGTGTTCCTTCACACCCGGACTCACACACACACTGAAATCACTATTAAAGGAGTGTTCCTTCACACCCGGACTCACACACACACTGAAATCACTATTAAAGGAGTGTTCCTTCACACCCGGACTCACACACACACTGAAATCACTATAAAAGGAGTGTTCCTTCACACCCGGGCTCACACACTCACTGAAATCACTATTAAAGGAGTGTTCCTTCACACCTGGGCTCACACACACACACACACTGAAATCACAATTAAGAGAGTGTTCCTTCACACCCGGGCTCACACACACACACTGAAATCACTATTAAAGGAGTGTTCCCTCACACCCGGGCTCATACACAAACACACTGTAATCACTATTAAAGGAGTGTTCCCTCACACCCGGACTCACGCACACACTGAAATCACTATTAAAGGAGTGTTCCTTCACACCCGGGCTCACACACAAACACACTGAAATCACTATTAAAGGAGTGTTCCTTCACACCCGGGCTCACACACACACTGAAATCACTATTAAAGAAGTGTTCCTTCACACCCGGACTCACACACACACTGAAATCACTATTAAAGGAGTGTTCCTTCACACCCGGACTCACACACACACTGAAATCACTATAAAAGGAGTGTTCCTTCACACCCGGTATCACACACAAACACACTGAAATCACTATTAAAGGAGTGTTCCTTCACACCCGGGCTCACACACACACTGAAATCACTATTAAAGGAGTGTTCCTTCACACCCGGACTCACACACACACTGAAATCACTATTAAAGGAGTGTTCCTTCACACCCGGACTCACACACACACTGAAATCACTATTAAAGGAGTGTTCCTTCACACCCGGACTCACACACACACTGAAATCACTATAAAAGGAGTGTTCCTTCACACCCGTTTTACAAACACTGAAATCACTATTAAAGGAGTATTCCTTCACACCCGGGCTCACACACACACACACTGAAATCACTATTAAAGGAGTATTCCTTCACACCCGGGCTCACACACACACAATGAAATCACTATTAAAGGATTGTTCCTTCACACCCGGACTCACACACACATTGAAATCACTATTAAAGGAGTGTTCCTTCACACCCGGTCTCACACACACACACTGAAATCACAATTAAAGGAGTGTTCCTTCACACCCGGGATCACACACACACTGAAATCGCTATTAAAGGAGTGTTCCTTCACACCCGGACTCTCACACACACTGTAATCAATATTAAAGGAGTGTTCCTTCTCACCTGGACTCACACACACACTGAAATCATATTAAAGGATCGTTCCTTCTCTCCCGGTCTCAAACACACACAAACACACTGAAATCACTATTAAAGGAGTGTTCCTTCACAACCGGGCTCACTCACACACATTGAAATCATTATTAAAGGAGTGTAACTTCACAGCCGGACTCTCACACACACATATTGAAATCACTATTAAAGGAGAGTTCCTTCACACCCGGACTCACACACACACACTAAAAACAATATTAAAGGAGTGTTCCTTCACAACCGGGCTCACTCACAGACATTGAAATCACTATTGAAGGAGTGTTCCTTCACACCTGGAATCACACACAGACTGAAATCATATTAAAGGTTCGTTCCTTCTCTCCCGGTCTCACAAACACAAACACTGAAATCAATATTAAAGGAGTGTTCCTTCACAACCGGGCTCACTCACACACATTGGAATCACTATTAAACGAGTGTACCTTCACAGCCGGACTCTGACACACACATATTGAAATCACTATTCAAGGAGTGTTCCTTCACACCCGGGCTCACACACACACACCGAAATCACTATTAAAGGAGAGTTCCTTCACACCCGGCATCACACACACACACTGAAATCACTATTAAAGGAGTGTTCCTTCATACACGTGCTCACACACAGACACACTGAAATCGCTATTAAAGGACTGTTCCTTCACACCCGGGCTCTCATACACACTTAAATCACTACTAAAGGAGTGTTCCTTCACACCCGGGATCACACACTCACACTGAAATCACTATTAAAGGAGTGTTCCTTCACACCCGGGCTCACACACACATTGAAATCACTATTAAAGGAGTGTTCCTTCATACACGTGCTCACACACAGACACACTGAAATCACTATTAAAGGAGAGTTCCTTCACACTCGGGCTGACACACACACACTGAAATCACTATTAAAGGAGTGTTCCTTCACACCCGGGCTCACACACACACACTGAAATCACAATTAAAGGAGTATTCCTTCACACCCGTGCTCACACAGACATGGAAATCGCTATTAAAGGAGTGTTCCTTCTCACCTGGACTCACACAAACACTGAAATCATATTAAAGGATCGTTCCTTATCTCCCGGTCTCAAACACACACAAACCCACTGAAATCACTATTAAAGGAGTGTTCCTTCACACCCGGGCTCACACACACACACTGAAATCACTATTAAAGGAGTGTTCCTTCACAACCGGGCTCACTCACACACATTGAAATCACTATTAAAGGAGTGTTCCTTCATACACGTGCTCACACACAGACACACTGAAATCAATATTAAAGGAGAGTTCCTTCACACCCAGGCTCGCACACACACTGAACTCACTATTAAAGGATAGTTCCTTCACACTTGGGCTCACACACACTGAAATCACTATTAAAGGTGTGTTCCTTCACACCCGGGCTCACATACACACTGAACTCACTATTAAAGGATAGTTCCTTCACATCCGGGCTCACACAACATGGAAATCACTATTAAAGGAGTGTTCCTTCACACCCGGACTCTCACACACACTGAAATCACTATTAAAGGAGTGTTCCTTCTCACCTGGACTCACACACACACTGAAATCATATTAAAGGAGTGTTCCTTCACACCCGGGCTCTCACACACACACTGAAATCACTATTAAAGGAGTGTTCCTTCACACCTGGACTCACACACACACTGAAATCATATTAAAGGATCGTTCCTTCTCTCCCGGTCGCAAACACACACAAACACACTGAAATCAGTATTAAAGGAGTGTTCCTTCACAACCGGGCTCACTCACACACATTGAAATCACTATTAAAGGAGTGTACCTTCACAGCCGGACTCTCACACACACATATTGAAGTCACTATTAAAGGACTGTTCCTTCACACCTGGGCACACACACACACGGAAATCACTATTAAAGGAGTGTTCCTTCACTCCTGGGCTCACACACACACTGAAATCACTATTAAAGGAGTTTTCCTTCACACCCGGGCTCACACACACGTATTGAAATCAGTATTAAAGGAGTGTTCCTTCACACCCGGCTCACACACACACTGAAATCACTATTAAAGGAGTGTTCCTTCACACCCGGGCTCACACACACACTGAAATCACAATTAAAGGAGTGTTCCTTCACACCCAGACTCACACACACTCACTGAAATCACTATTAAAGGAGTGTTCCTTCACACCTGGGCTCACACACACACACACACTGAAATCACAATTAAGAGAGTGTTCCTTCACACCCGGGCTCACACACACACACTGAAATCACTATTAAAGGAGTGTTCCCTCACACCCGGGCTCACACACACACTGAAATCACAATTAAAGGAGTGTTCCTTCACACCCGGGCTCACACACACACTGAAATCACAATTAAAGGAGTGTTCCTTCACACCCAGACTCACACACACTCACTGAAATCACTATTAAAGGAGTGTTCCTTCACACCTGGGCTCACACACACACACACACTGAAATCACAATTAAGAGAGTGTTCCTTCACACCCGGGCTCACACACACACACTGAAATCACTATTAAAGGAGTGTTCCTTCACACCCGGGCTCACACACACACTGAAATCACTATTAAAGGAGTGTTCCTTCACACCCGGGCTCACACACACACTGAAATCACAATTAAAGGAGTGTTCCTTCACACCCAGACTCACACACACTCACTGAAATCACTATTAAAGGAGTGTTCCTTCACACCTGGGCTCACACACACACACACACTGAAATCACAATTAAGAGAGTGTTCCTTCACACCCGGACTCACGCACACACTGAAATCACTATTAAAGGAGTGTTCCTTCACACCCGGGCTCACACACAAACACACTGAAATCACTATTAAAGGAGTGTTCCTTCACACCCGGGCTCACACACACACTGAAATCACTATTAAAGGAGTGTTCCTTCACACCCGGACTCACACACACACTGAAATCACTATTAAAGGAGTGTTCCTTCACACCCGGACTCACACACACACTGAAATCACTATTAAAGGAGTGTTCCTTCACACCCGGACTCACACACACACTGAAATCACTATAAAAGGAGTGTTCCTTCACACCCGGTATCACACACAAACACACTGAAATCACTATTAAAGGAGTGTTCCTTCACACCCGGGCTCACACACACACTGAAATCACTATTAAAGGAGTGTTCCTTCACACCCGGACTCACACACACACTGAAATCACTATTAAAGGAGTGTTCCTTCACACCCGGACTCACACACACACTGAAATCACTATTAAAGGAGTGTTCCTTCACACCCGGACTCACACACACACTGAAATCACTATAAAAGGAGTGTTCCTTCACACCCGGACTCACACACACACTGAAATCACTATAAAAGGAGTGTTCCTTCACACCCGTTTTACAAACACTGAAATCACTATTAAAGGATTGTTCCTTCACACCCGGGCTCACACACACACACACTGAAATCACTATTAAAGGAGTATTCCTTCACACCCGGGCTCACACACACACAATGAAATCACTATTAAAGGATTGTTCCTTCACACCCGGACTCACACACACATTGAAATCACTATTAAAGGAGTGTTCCTTCACACCCGGGATCACACACACACTGAAATCGCTATTAAAGGAGTGTTCCTTCACACCCGGACTCTCACACACACTGTAATCAATATTAAAGGAGTGTTCCTTCTCACCTGGACTCACACACACACTGAAATCATATTAAAGGATCGTTCCTTCTCTCCCGGTCTCAAACACACACAAACACACTGAAATCACTATTAAAGGAGTGTTCCTTCACAACCGGGCTCACTCACACACATTGAAATCATTATTAAAGGAGTGTAACTTCACAGCCGGACTCTCACACACACATATTGAAATCACTATTAAAGGAGAGTTCCTTCACACCCGGACTCACACACACACACTAAAAACAATATTAAAGGAGTGTTCCTTCACAACCGGGCTCACTCACAGACATTGAAATCACTATTGAAGGAGTGTTCCTTCACACCTGGAATCACACACAGACTGAAATCATATTAAAGGTTCGTTCCTTCTCTCCCGGTCTCACAAACACAAACACTGAAATCAATATTAAAGGAGTGTTCCTTCACAACCGGGCTCACTCACACACATTGGAATCACTATTAAACGAGTGTACCTTCACAGCCGGACTCTGACACACACATATTGAAATCACTATTCAAGGAGTGTTCCTTCACACCCGGGCTCACACACACACACCGAAATCACTATTAAAGGAGAGTTCCTTCACACCCGGCATCACACACACACACTGAAATCACTATTAAAGGAGTGTTCCTTCATACACGTGCTCACACACAGACACACTGAAATCGCTATTAAAGGACTGTTCCTTCACACCCGGGCTCTCATACACACTTAAATCACTACTAAAGGAGTGTTCCTTCACACCCGGGATCACACACTCACACTGAAATCACTATTAAAGGAGTGTTCCTTCACACCCGGGCTCACACACACATTGAAATCACTATTAAAGGAGTGTTCCTTCATACACGTGCTCACACACAGACACACTGAAATCACTATTAAAGGAGAGTTCCTTCACACTCGGGCTGACACACACACACTGAAATCACTATTAAAGGAGTGTTCCTTCACACCCGGGCTCACACACACACACTGAAATCACAATTAAAGGAGTATTCCTTCACACCCGTGCTCACACAGACATGGAAATCGCTATTAAAGGAGTGTTCCTTCTCACCTGGACTCACACAAACACTGAAATCATATTAAAGGATCGTTCCTTATCTCCCGGTCTCAAACACACACAAACCCACTGAAATCACTATTAAAGGAGTGTTCCTTCACACCCGGGCTCACACACACACACTGAAATCACTATTAAAGGAGTGTTCCTTCACAACCGGGCTCACTCACACACATTGAAATCACTATTAAAGGAGTGTTCCTTCATACACGTGCTCACACACAGACACACTGAAATCAATATTAAAGGAGAGTTCCTTCACACCCAGGCTCGCACACACACTGAACTCACTATTAAAGGATAGTTCCTTCACACTTGGGCTCACACACACTGAAATCACTATTAAAGGTGTGTTCCTTCACACCCGGGCTCACATACACACTGAACTCACTATTAAAGGATAGTTCCTTCACATCCGGGCTCACACAACATGGAAATCACTATTAAAGGAGTGTTCCTTCACACCCGGACTCTCACACACACTGAAATCACTATTAAAGGAGTGTTCCTTCTCACCTGGACTCACACACACACTGAAATCATATTAAAGGATCGTTCCTTCTCTCCCGGTCGCAAACACACACAAACACACTGAAATCAGTATTAAAGGAGTGTTCCTTCACAACCGGGCTCACTCACACACATTGAAATCACTATTAAAGGAGTGTACCTTCACAGCCGGACTCTCACACACACATATTGAAGTCACTATTAAAGGACTGTTCCTTCACACCTGGGCACACACACACACGGAAATCACTATTAAAGGAGTGTTCCTTCACTCCTGGGCTCACACACACACTGAAATCACTATTAAAGGAGAGTTCCTTCACACTCGGGCTGACACACACACACTGAAATCACTATTAAAGGAGTGTTCCTTCACACCCGGGCTCACACACACACACTGAAATCACAATTAAAGGAGTATTCCTTCACACCCGTGCTCACACAGACATGGAAATCGCTATTAAAGGAGTGTTCCTTCTCACCTGGACTCACACAAACACTGAAATCATATTAAAGGATCGTTCCTTATCTCCCGGTCTCAAACACACACAAACCCACTGAAATCACTATTAAAGGAGTGTTCCTTCACACCCGGGCTCACACACACACACTGAAATCACTATTAAAGGAGTGTTCCTTCACAACCGGGCTCACTCACACACATTGAAATCACTATTAAAGGAGTGTTCCTTCATACACGTGCTCACACACAGACACACTGAAATCAATATTAAAGGAGAGTTCCTTCACACCCAGGCTCGCACACACACTGAACTCACTATTAAAGGATAGTTCCTTCACACTTGGGCTCACACACACTGAAATCACTATTAAAGGTGTGTTCCTTCACACCCGGGCTCACATACACACTGAACTCACTATTAAAGGATAGTTCCTTCACATCCGGGCTCACACAACATGGAAATCACTATTAAAGGAGTGTTCCTTCACACCCGGACTCTCACACACACTGAAATCACTATTAAAGGAGTGTTCCTTCTCACCTGGACTCACACACACACTGAAATCATATTAAAGGATCGTTCCTTCTCTCCCGGTCGCAAACACACACAAACACACTGAAATCAGTATTAAAGGAGTGTTCCTTCACAACCGGGCTCACTCACACACATTGAAATCACTATTAAAGGAGTGTACCTTCACAGCCGGACTCTCACACACACATATTGAAGTCACTATTAAAGGAGTGTTCCTTCACACCTGGGCACACACACACACGGAAATCACTATTAAAGGAGTGTTCCTTCACTCCTGGGCTCACACACACACTGAAATCACTATTAAAGGAGTGTTCCTTCACACCCGGGCTCACACACACGTATTGAAATCAGTATTAAAGGAGTGTTCCTTCACACCCGGCTCACACACACACTGAAATCACTATTAAAGGAGTGTTCCTTCACACCCGGGCTCACACACACACTGAAATCACAATTAAAGGAGTTTTCCTTCACACCCAGACTCACACACACTCACTGAAATCACTATTAAAGGAGTGTTCCTTCACACCCGGACTCACACACACACACACACACTGAAATCACTATTAAAGGAGTGTTCCTTCACACCTGGGCTCACACACACACACACACTGAAATCACAATTAAGAGAGTGTTCCTTCACACCCGGACTCACGCACACACACTGAAATCACTATTAAAGGAGTGTTCCTTCACACCCGGGCTCACACACAAACACACTGAAATCACTATTAAAGGAGTGTTCCTTCACACCCGGGCTCACACACACACTGAAATCACTATTAAAGGAGTGTTCCTTCACACCCGGACTCACACACACACTGAAATCACTATTAAAGGAGTGTTCCTTCACACCCGGACTCACACACACACTGAAATCACTATTAAAGGAGTGTTCCTTCACACCCGGACTCACACACACACTGAAATCACTATAAAAGGAGTGTTCCTTCACACCCGGTATCACACACAAACACACTGAAATCACTATTAAAGGAGTGTTCCTTCACACCCGGGCTCACACACACACTGAAATCACTATTAAAGGAGTGTTCCTTCACACCCGGACTCACACACACACTGAAATCACTATTAAAGGAGTGTTCCTTCACACCCGGACTCACACACACACTGAAATCACTATTAAAGGAGTGTTCCTTCACACCCGGACTCACACACACACTGAAATCACTATAAAAGGAGTGTTCCTTCACACCCGGACTCACACACACACTGAAATCAGTATTAAAGGAGTGTTCCTTCACACCCGTTTTACAAACACTGAAATCACTATTAAAGGATTGTTCCTTCACACCCGGGCTCACACACACACACACTGAAATCACTATTAAAGGAGTATTCCTTCACACCCGGGCTCACACACACACAATGAAATCACTATTAAAGGATTGTTCCTTCACACCCGGACTCACACACACATTGAAATCACTATTAAAGGAGTGTTCCTTCACACCCGGGATCACACACACACTGAAATCGCTATTAAAGGAGTGTTCCTTCACACCCGGACTCTCACACACACTGTAATCAATATTAAAGGAGTGTTCCTTCTCACCTGGACTCACACACACACTGAAATCATATTAAAGGATCGTTCCTTCTCTCCCGGTCTCAAACACACACAAACACACTGAAATCACTATTAAAGGAGTGTTCCTTCACAACCGGGCTCACTCACACACATTGAAATCATTATTAAAGGAGTGTAACTTCACAGCCGGACTCTCACACACACATATTGAAATCACTATTAAAGGAGAGTTCCTTCACACCCGGACTCACACACACACACTAAAAACAATATTAAAGGAGTGTTCCTTCACAACCGGGCTCACTCACAGACATTGAAATCACTATTGAAGGAGTGTTCCTTCACACCTGGAATCACACACAGACTGAAATCATATTAAAGGTTCGTTCCTTCTCTCCCGGTCTCACAAACACAAACACTGAAATCAATATTAAAGGAGTGTTCCTTCACAACCGGGCTCACTCACACACATTGGAATCACTATTAAACGAGTGTACCTTCACAGCCGGACTCTGACACACACATATTGAAATCACTATTCAAGGAGTGTTCCTTCACACCCGGGCTCACACACACACACCGAAATCACTATTAAAGGAGAGTTCCTTCACACCCGGCATCACACACACACACTGAAATCACTATTAAAGGAGTGTTCCTTCATACACGTGCTCACACACAGACACACTGAAATCGCTATTAAAGGACTGTTCCTTCACACCCGGGCTCTCATACACACTTAAATCACTACTAAAGGAGTGTTCCTTCACACCCGGGATCACACACTCACACTGAAATCACTATTAAAGGAGTGTTCCTTCACACCCGGGCTCACACACACATTGAAATCACTATTAAAGGAGTGTTCCTTCATACACGTGCTCACACACAGACACACTGAAATCACTATTAAAGGAGAGTTCCTTCACACTCGGGCTGACACACACACACTGAAATCACTATTAAAGGAGTGTTCCTTCACACCCGGGCTCACACACACACACTGAAATCACAATTAAAGGAGTATTCCTTCACACCCGTGCTCACACAGACATGGAAATCGCTATTAAAGGAGTGTTCCTTCTCACCTGGACTCACACAAACACTGAAATCATATTAAAGGATCGTTCCTTATCTCCCGGTCTCAAACACACACAAACCCACTGAAATCACTATTAAAGGAGTGTTCCTTCACACCCGGGCTCACACACACACACTGAAATCACTATTAAAGGAGTGTTCCTTCACAACCGGGCTCACTCACACACATTGAAATCACTATTAAAGGAGTGTTCCTTCATACACGTGCTCACACACAGACACACTGAAATCAATATTAAAGGAGAGTTCCTTCACACCCAGGCTCGCACACACACTGAACTCACTATTAAAGGATAGTTCCTTCACACTTGGGCTCACACACACTGAAATCACTATTAAAGGTGTGTTCCTTCACACCCGGGCTCACATACACACTGAACTCACTATTAAAGGATAGTTCCTTCACATCCGGGCTCACACAACATGGAAATCACTATTAAAGGAGTGTTCCTTCACACCCGGACTCTCACACACACTGAAATCACTATTAAAGGAGTGTTCCTTCTCACCTGGACTCACACACACACTGAAATCATATTAAAGGATCGTTCCTTCTCTCCCGGTCGCAAACACACACAAACACACTGAAATCAGTATTAAAGGAGTGTTCCTTCACAACCGGGCTCACTCACACACATTGAAATCACTATTAAAGGAGTGTACCTTCACAGCCGGACTCTCACACACACATATTGAAGTCACTATTAAAGGACTGTTCCTTCACACCTGGGCACACACACACACGGAAATCACTATTAAAGGAGTGTTCCTTCACTCCTGGGCTCACACACACACTGAAATCACTATTAAAGGAGTGTTCCTTCACACCCGGACTCACACACACACTGAAATCACTATAAAAGGAGTGTTCCTTCACACCCGGTATCACACACAAACACACTGAAATCACTATTAAAGGAGTGTTCCTTCACACCCGGGCTCACACACACGTATTGAAATCAGTATTAAAGGAGTGTTCCTTCACACCCGGCTCACACACACACTGAAATCACTATTAAAGGAGTTTTCCTTCACACCCAGACTCACACACACTCACTGAAATCACTATTAAAGGAGTGTTCCTTCACACCCGGGCTCACACACACACTGAAATCACAATTAAAGGAGTTTTCCTTCACACCCAGACTCACACACACTCACTGAAATCACTATTAAAGGAGTGTTCCTTCACACCTGGGCTCACACACACACACACACTGAAATCACAATTAAGAGAGTGTTCCTTCACACCCGGGCTCACACACACACACTGAAATCACTATTAAAGGAGTGTTCCCTCACACCCGGGCTCATACACAAACACACTGTAATCACTATTAAAGGAGTGTTCCCTCACACCCGGACTCACGCACACACTGAAATCACTATTAAAGGAGTGTTCCTTCACACCCGGGCTCACACACAAACACACTGAAATCACTATTAAAGGAGTGTTCCTTCACACCCGGGCTCACACACACACTGAAATCACTATTAAAGGAGTGTTCCTTCACACCCGGACTCACACACACACTGAAATCACTATTAAAGGAGTGTTCCTTCACACCCGGACTCACACACACACTGAAATCACTATTAAAGGAGTGTTCCTTCACACCCGGACTCACACACACACTGAAATCACTATAAAAGGAGTGTTCCTTCACACCCGGTATCACACACAAACACACTGAAATCACTATTAAAGGAGTGTTCCTTCACACCCGGGCTCACACACACACTGAAATCACTATTAAAGGAGTGTTCCTTCACACCCGGACTCACACACACACTGAAATCACTATTAAAGGAGTGTTCCTTCACACCCGGACTCACACACACACTGAAATCACTATTAAAGGAGTGTTCCTTCACACCCGGACTCACACACACACTGAAATCACTATAAAAGGAGTGTTCCTTCACACCCGTTTTACAAACACTGAAATCACTATTAAAGGATTGTTCCTTCACACCCGGGCTCACACACACACTGAAATCACTATTAAAGGAGTATTCCTTCACACCCGGGCTCACACACACACACACTGAAATCACTATTAAAGGAGTATTCCTTCACACCCGGGCTCACACACACACAATGAAATCACTATTAAAGGATTGTTCCTTCACACCCGGACTCACACACACACTGAAATCACTATTAAAGGAGTGTTCCTTCACACCCGGGATCACACACACACTGAAATCGCTATTAAAGGAGTGTTCCTTCACACCCGGACTCTCACACACACTGTAATCAATATTAAAGGAGTGTTCCTTCTCACCTGGACTCACACACACACTGAAATCATATTAAAGGATCGTTCCTTCTCTCCCGGTCTCAAACACACACAAACACACTGAAATCACTATTAAAGGAGTGTTCCTTCACAACCGGGCTCACTCACACACATTGAAATCATTATTAAAGGAGTGTAACTTCACAGCCGGACTCTCACACACACATATTGAAATCACTATTAAAGGAGAGTTCCTTCACACCCGGACTCACACACACACACTAAAAACAATATTAAAGGAGTGTTCCTTCACAACCGGTCTCACTCACAGACATTGAAATCACTATTGAAGGAGTGTTCCTTCACACCTGGAATCACACACAGACTGAAATCATATTAAAGGTTCGTTCCTTCTCTCCCGGTCTCACAAACACAAACACTGAAATCAATATTAAAGGAGTGTTCCTTCACAACCGGGCTCACTCACACACATTGGAATTACTATTAAACGAGTGTACCTTCACAGCCGGACTCTGACACACACATATTGAAATCACTATTCAAGGAGTGTTCCTTCACACCCGGGCTCACACACACACACCGAAATCACTATTAAAGGAGAGTTCCTTCACACCCGGCATCACACACACACACTGAAATCACTATTAAAGGAGTGTTCCTTCATACACGTGCTCACACACAGACACACTGAAATCGCTATTAAAGGACTGTTCCTTCACACCCGGGCTCTCATACACACTTAAATCACTACTAAAGGAGTGTTCCTTCACACCCGGGATCACACACTCACACTGAAATCACTATTAAAGGAGTGTTCCTTCACACCCGGGCTCACACACACATTGAAATCACTATTAAAGGAGTGTTCCTTCATACACGTGCTCACACACAGACACACTGAAATCACTATTAAAGGAGAGTTCCTTCACACTCGGGCTGACACACACACACTGAAATCACTATTAAAGGAGTGTTCCTTCACACCCGGGCTCACACACACACACTGAAATCACAATTAAAGGAGTATTCCTTCACACCCGTGCTCACACAGACATGGAAATCGCTATTAAAGGAGTGTTCCTTCTCACCTGGACTCACACAAACACTGAAATCATATTAAAGGATCGTTCCTTATCTCCCGGTCTCAAACACACACAAACCCACTGAAATCACTATTAAAGGAGTGTTCCTTCACACCCGGGCTCACACACACACACTGAAATCACTATTAAAGGAGTGTTCCTTCACAACCGGGCTCACTCACACACATTGAAATCACTATTAAAGGAGTGTTCCTTCATACACGTGCTCACACACAGACACACTGAAATCAATATTAAAGGAGAGTTCCTTCACACCCAGGCTCGCACACACACTGAACTCACTATTAAAGGATAGTTCCTTCACACTTGGGCTCACACACACTGAAATCACTATTAAAGGTGTGTTCCTTCACACCCGGGCTCACATACACACTGAACTCACTATTAAAGGATAGTTCCTTCACATCCGGGCTCACACAACATGGAAATCACTATTAAAGGAGTGTTCCTTCACACCCGGACTCTCACACACACTGAAATCACTATTAAAGGAGTGTTCCTTCTCACCTGGACTCACACACACACTGAAATCATATTAAAGGATCGTTCCTTCTCTCCCGGTCGCAAACACACACAAACACACTGAAATCAGTATTAAAGGAGTGTTCCTTCACAACCGGGCTCACTCACACACATTGAAATCACTATTAAAGGAGTGTACCTTCACAGCCGGACTCTCACACACACATATTGAAGTCACTATTAAAGGACTGTTCCTTCACACCTGGGCACACACACACACGGAAATCACTATTAAAGGAGTGTTCCTTCACTCCTGGGCTCACACACACACTGAAATCACTATTAAAGGAGAGTTCCTTCACACTCGGGCTGACACACACACACTGAAATCACTATTAAAGGAGTGTTCCTTCACACCCGGGCTCACACACACACACTGAAATCACAATTAAAGGAGTATTCCTTCACACCCGTGCTCACACAGACATGGAAATCGCTATTAAAGGAGTGTTCCTTCTCACCTGGACTCACACAAACACTGAAATCATATTAAAGGATCGTTCCTTATCTCCCGGTCTCAAACACACACAAACCCACTGAAATCACTATTAAAGGAGTGTTCCTTCACACCCGGGCTCACACACACACACTGAAATCACTATTAAAGGAGTGTTCCTTCACAACCGGGCTCACTCACACACATTGAAATCACTATTAAAGGAGTGTTCCTTCATACACGTGCTCACACACAGACACACTGAAATCAATATTAAAGGAGAGTTCCTTCACACCCAGGCTCGCACACACACTGAACTCACTATTAAAGGATAGTTCCTTCACACTTGGGCTCACACACACTGAAATCACTATTAAAGGTGTGTTCCTTCACACCCGGGCTCACATACACACTGAACTCACTATTAAAGGATAGTTCCTTCACATCCGGGCTCACACAACATGGAAATCACTATTAAAGGAGTGTTCCTTCACACCCGGACTCTCACACACACTGAAATCACTATTAAAGGAGTGTTCCTTCTCACCTGGACTCACACACACACTGAAATCATATTAAAGGATCGTTCCTTCTCTCCCGGTCGCAAACACACACAAACACACTGAAATCAGTATTAAAGGAGTGTTCCTTCACAACCGGGCTCACTCACACACATTGAAATCACTATTAAAGGAGTGTACCTTCACAGCCGGACTCTCACACACACATATTGAAGTCACTATTAAAGGACTGTTCCTTCACACCCGGACTCACACACACACGGAAATCACTATTAAAGGAGTGTTCCTTCACTCCTGGGCTCACACACACACTGAAATCACTATTAAAGGAGTTTTCCTTCACACCCGGGCTCACACACACGTATTGAAATCAGTATTAAAGGAGTGTTCCTTCACACCCGGCTCACACACACACTGAAATCACTATTAAAGGAGTGTTCCTTCACACCTAGACTCACACACACTCACTGAAATCACTATTAAAGGAGTGTTCCGTCACACCTGGGCTCACACACACACACACACTGAAATCACAATTAAGAGAGTGTTCCTTCACACCCGGGCTCACACACACACACTGAAATCACTATTAAAGGAGTGTTCCCTCACACCCGGGCTCATACACAAACACACTGTAATCACTATTAAAGGAGTGTTCCCTCACACCCGGACTCACGCACACACTGAAATCACTATTAAAGGAGTGTTCCTTCACACCCGGGCTCACACACAAACACACTGAAATCACTATTAAAGGAGTGTTCCATCACACCCGGGCTCACACACACACTGAAATCACTATTAAAGGAGTGTTCCTTCACACCCGGACTCACACACACACTGAAATCACTATTAAAGGAGTGTTCCTTCACACCCGGACTCACACACACACTGAAATCACTATTAAAGGAGTGTTCCTTCACACCCGGACTCACACACACACTGAAATCACTATAAAAGGAGTGTTCCTTCACACCCGGTATCACACACAAACACACTGAAATCACTATTAAAGGAGTGTTCCTTCACACCCGGGCTCACACACACACTGAAATCACTATTAAAGGAGTGTTCCTTCACACCCGGACTCACACACACACTGAAATCACTATTAAAGGAGTGTTCCTTCACACCCGGACTCACACACACACTGAAATCACTATTAAAGGAGTGTTCCTTCACACCCGGACTCACACACACACTGAAATCACTATTAAAGGAGTGTTCCTTCACACCCGGGCTCACACACACACACACTGAAATCACTATTAAAGGAGTGTTCCTTCACACCCGGACTCACACACACACTGAAATCACTATAAAAGGAGTGTTCCTTCACACCCGTTTTACAAACACTGAAATCACTATTAAAGGATTGTTCCTTCACACCCGGGCTCACACACACATACACTGAAATCACTATTAAAGGAGTATTCCTTCACACCCGGGCTCACACACACACAATGAAATCACTATTAAAGGATTGTTCCTTCACACCCGGACTCACACACACATTGAAATCACTATTAAAGGAGTGTTCCTTCACACCCGGGATCACACACACACTGAAATCGCTATTAAAGGAGTGTTCCTTCACACCCGGACTCTCACACACACTGTAATCAATATTAAAGGAGTGTTCCTTCTCACCTGGACTCACACACACACTGAAATCATATTAAAGGATCGTTCCTTCTCTCCCGGTCTCAAACACACACAAACACACTGAAATCACTATTAAAGGAGTGTTCCTTCACAACCGGGCTCACTCACACACATTGAAATCATTATTAAAGGAGTGTAACTTCACAGCCGGACTCTCACACACACATATTGAAATCACTATTAAAGGAGAGTTCCTTCACACCCGGACTCACACACACACACTAAAAACAATATTAAAGGAGTGTTCCTTCACAACCGGGCTCACTCACAGACATTGAAATCACTATTGAAGGAGTGTTCCTTCACACCTGGAATCACACACAGACTGAAATCATATTAAAGGTTCGTTCCTTCTCTCCCGGTCTCACAAACACAAACACTGAAATCAATATTAAAGGAGTGTTCCTTCACAACCGGGCTCACTCACACACATTGGAATCACTATTAAACGAGTGTACCTTCACAGCCGGACTCTGACACACACATATTGAAATCACTATTCAAGGAGTGTTCCTTCACACCCGGGCTCACACACACACACCGAAATCACTATTAAAGGAGAGTTCCTTCACACCCGGCATCACACACACACACTGAAATCACTATTAAAGGAGTGTTCCTTCATACACGTGCTCACACACAGACACACTGAAATCGCTATTAAAGGACTGTTCCTTCACACCCGGGCTCTCATACACACTTAAATCACTACTAAAGGAGTGTTCCTTCACACCCGGGATCACACACTCACACTGAAATCACTATTAAAGGAGTGTTCCTTCACACCCGGGCTCACACACACATTGAAATCACTATTAAAGGAGTGTTCCTTCATACACGTGCTCACACACAGACACACTGAAATCACTATTAAAGGAGAGTTCCTTCACACTCGGGCTGACACACACACACTGAAATCACTATTAAAGGAGTGTTCCTTCACACCCGGGCTCACACACACACACTGAAATCACAATTAAAGGAGTATTCCTTCACACCCGTGCTCACACAGACATGGAAATCGCTATTAAAGGAGTGTTCCTTCTCACCTGGACTCACACAAACACTGAAATCATATTAAAGGATCGTTCCTTATCTCCCGGTCTCAAACACACACAAACCCACTGAAATCACTATTAAAGGAGTGTTCCTTCACACCCGGGCTCACACACACACACTGAAATCACTATTAAAGGAGTGTTCCTTCACAACCGGGCTCACTCACACACATTGAAATCACTATTAAAGGAGTGTTCCTTCATACACGTGCTCACACACAGACACACTGAAATCAATATTAAAGGAGAGTTCCTTCACACCCAGGCTCGCACACACACTGAACTCACTATTAAAGGATAGTTCCTTCACACTTGGGCTCACACACACTGAAATCACTATTAAAGGTGTGTTCCTTCACACCCGGGCTCACATACACACTGAACTCACTATTAAAGGATAGTTCCTTCACATCCGGGCTCACACAACATGGAAATCACTATTAAAGGAGTGTTCCTTCACACCCGGACTCTCACACACACTGAAATCACTATTAAAGGAGTGTTCCTTCTCACCTGGACTCACACACACACTGAAATCATATTAAAGGATCGTTCCTTCTCTCCCGGTCGCAAACACACACAAACACACTGAAATCAGTATTAAAGGAGTGTTCCTTCACAACCGGGCTCACTCACACACATTGAAATCACTATTAAAGGAGTGTACCTTCACAGCCGGACTCTCACACACACATATTGAAGTCACTATTAAAGGACTGTTCCTTCACACCTGGGCACACACACACACGGAAATCACTATTAAAGGAGTGTTCCTTCACTCCTGGGCTCACACACACACTGAAATCACTATTAAAGGAGTGTTCCTTCACACCCGGGCTCACACACACACTGAAATCACTATTAAAGGAGTTTTCCTTCACACCCGGGCTCACACACACGTATTGAAATCAGTATTAAAGGAGTGTTCCTTCACACCCGGCTCACACACACACTGAAATCACTATTAAAGGAGTGTTCCTTCACACCCGGGCTCACACACACACTGAAATCACAATTAAAGGAGTTTTCCTTCACACCCAGACTCACACACACTCACTGAAATCACTATTAAAGGAGTGTTCCTTCACACCTGGGCTCACACACACACACACACTGAAATCACAATTAAGAGAGTGTTCCTTCACACCCGGGCTCACACACACACACTGAAATCACTATTAAAGGAGTGTTCCCTCACACCCGGGCTCATACACAAACACACTGTAATCACTATTAAAGGAGTGTTCCCTCACACCCGGACTCACGCACACACTGAAATCACTATTAAAGGAGTGTTCCTTCACACCCGGGCTCACACACAAACACACTGAAATCACTATTAAAGGAGTGTTCCTTCACACCCGGGCTCACACACACACTGAAATCACTATTAAAGGAGTGTTCCTTCACACCCGGACTCACACACACACTGAAATCACTATTAAAGGAGTGTTCCTTCACACCCGGACTCACACACACACTGAAATCACTATAAAAGGAGTGTTCCTTCACACCCGGTATCACACACAAACACACTGAAATCACTATTAAAGGAGTGTTCCTTCACACCCGGGCTCACACACACACTGAAATCACTATTAAAGGAGTGTTCCTTCACACCCGGACTCACACACACACTGAAATCACTATTAAAGGAGTGTTCCTTCACACCCGGACTCACACACACACTGAAATCACTATTAAAGGAGTGTTCCTTCACACCCGGACTCACACACACACTGAAATCACTATTAAAGGAGTGTTCCTTCACACCCGTTTTACAAACACTGAAATCACTATTAAAGGATTGTTCCTTCACACCCGGGCTCACACACACACACACTGAAATCACTATTAAAGGAGTATTCCTTCACACCCGGGCTCACACACACACAATGAAATCACTATTAAAGGATTGTTCCTTCACACCCGGACTCACACACACATTGAAATCACTATTAAAGGATTGTTCCTTCACACCCGGACTCACACACACATTGAAATCACTATTAAAGGATAGTTCCTTCACACCCGGGATCACACACACACTGAAATCGCTATTAAAGGAGAGTTCCTTCACACCCGGACTCACACACACACACTAAAAACAATATTAAAGGAGTGTTCCTTCACAACCGGGCTCACTCACAGACATTGAAATCACTATTGAAGGAGTGTTCCTTCACACCTGGAATCACACACAGACTGAAATCATATTAAAGGTTCGTTCCTTCTCTCCCGGTCTCACAAACACAAACACTGAAATCAATATTAAAGGAGTGTTCCTTCACAACCGGGCTCACTCACACACATTGGAATCACTATTAAACGAGTGTACCTTCACAGCCGGACTCTGACACACACATATTGAAATCACTATTCAAGGAGTGTTCCTTCACACCCGGGCTCACACACACACACCGAAATCACTATTAAAGGAGAGTTCCTTCACACCCGGCATCACACACACACACTGAAATCACTATTAAAGGAGTGTTCCTTCATACACGTGCTCACACACAGACACACTGAAATCGCTATTAAAGGACTGTTCCTTCACACCCGGGCTCTCATACACACTTAAATCACTACTAAAGGAGTGTTCCTTCACACCCGGGATCACACACTCACACTGAAATCACTATTAAAGGAGTGTTCCTTCACACCCGGGCTCACACACACATTGAAATCACTATTAAAGGAGTGTTCCTTCATACACGTGCTCACACACAGACACACTGAAATCACTATTAAAGGAGAGTTCCTTCACACTCGGGCTGACACACACACACTGAAATCACTATTAAAGGAGTGTTCCTTCACACCCGGGCTCACACACACACACTGAAATCACAATTAAAGGAGTATTCCTTCACACCCGTGCTCACACAGACATGGAAATCGCTATTAAAGGAGTGTTCCTTCTCACCTGGACTCACACAAACACTGAAATCATATTAAAGGATCGTTCCTTATCTCCCGGTCTCAAACACACACAAACCCACTGAAATCACTATTAAAGGAGTGTTCCTTCACACCCGGGCTCACACACACACACTGAAATCACTATTAAAGGAGTGTTCCTTCACAACCGGGCTCACTCACACACATTGAAATCACTATTAAAGGAGTGTTCCTTCATACACGTGCTCACACACAGACACACTGAAATCAATATTAAAGGAGAGTTCCTTCACACCCAGGCTCGCACACACACTGAACTCACTATTAAAGGATAGTTCCTTCACACTTGGGCTCACACACACTGAAATCACTATTAAAGGTGTGTTCCTTCACACCCGGGCTCACATACACACTGAACTCACTATTAAAGGATAGTTCCTTCACATCCGGGCTCACACAACATGGAAATCACTATTAAAGGAGTGTTCCTTCACACCCGGACTCTCACACACACTGAAATCACTATTAAAGGAGTGTTCCTTCTCACCTGGACTCACACACACACTGAAATCATATTAAAGGATCGTTCCTTCTCTCCCGGTCGCAAACACACACAAACACACTGAAATCAGTATTAAAGGAGTGTTCCTTCACAACCGGGCTCACTCACACACATTGAAATCACTATTAAAGGAGTGTACCTTCACAGCCGGACTCTCACACACACATATTGAAGTCACTATTAAAGGACTGTTCCTTCACACCTGGGCACACACACACACGGAAATCACTATTAAAGGAGTGTTCCTTCACTCCTGGGCTCACACACACACTGAAATCACTATTAAAGGAGTGTTCCTTCACACCCGGGCTCACACACACACTGAAATCACTATTAAAGGAGTTTTCCTTCACACCCGGGCTCACACACACGTATTGAAATCAGTATTAAAGGAGTGTTCCTTCACACCCGGCTCACACACACACTGAAATCACTATTAAAGGAGTGTTCCTTCACACCCGGGCTCACACACACACTGAAATCACAATTAAAGGAGTTTTCCTTCACACCCAGACTCACACACACTCACTGAAATCACTATTAAAGGAGTGTTCCTTCACACCTGGGCTCACACACACACACACACTGAAATCACAATTAAGAGAGTGTTCCTTCACACCCGGGCTCACACACACACACTGAAATCACTATTAAAGGAGTGTTCCCTCACACCCGGGCTCATACACAAACACACTGTAATCACTATTAAAGGAGTGTTCCCTCACACCCGGACTCACGCACACACTGAAATCACTATTAAAGGAGTGTTCCTTCACACCCGGGCTCACACACAAACACACTGAAATCACTATTAAAGGAGTGTTCCTTCACACCCGGGCTCACACACACACTGAAATCACTATTAAAGGAGTGTTCCTTCACACCCGGACTCACACACACACTGAAATCACTATTAAAGGAGTGTTCCTTCACACCCGGACTCACACACACACTGAAATCACTATAAAAGGAGTGTTCCTTCACACCCGGTATCACACACAAACACACTGAAATCACTATTAAAGGAGTGTTCCTTCACACCCGGGCTCACACACACACTGAAATCACTATTAAAGGAGTGTTCCTTCACACCCGGACTCACACACACACTGAAATCACTATTAAAGGAGTGTTCCTTCACACCCGGACTCACACACACACTGAAATCACTATTAAAGGAGTGTTCCTTCACACCCGGACTCACACACACACTGAAATCACTATTAAAGGAGTGTTCCTTCACACCCGTTTTACAAACACTGAAATCACTATTAAAGGATTGTTCCTTCACACCCGGGCTCACACACACACACACTGAAATCACTATTAAAGGAGTATTCCTTCACACCCGGGCTCACACACACACAATGAAATCACTATTAAAGGATTGTTCCTTCACACCCGGACTCACACACACATTGAAATCACTATTAAAGGATTGTTCCTTCACACCCGGACTCACACACACATTGAAATCACTATTAAAGGATAGTTCCTTCACACCCGGGATCACACACACACTGAAATCGCTATTAAAGGAGTGTTCCTTCACACCCGGACTCTCACACACACTGTAATCAATATTAAAGGAGTGTTCCTTCTCACCTGGACTCACACACACACTGAAATCATATTAAAGGATCGTTCCTTCTCTCCCGGTCTCAAACACACACAAACACACTGAAATCACTATTAAAGGAGTGTTCCTTCACAACCGGGCTCACTCACACACATTGAAATCATTATTAAAGGAGTGTAACTTCACAGCCGGACTCTCACACACACATATTGAAATCACTTTTAAAGGAGAGTTCCTTCACACCCGGACTCACACACACACACTAAAAACAATATTAAAGGAGTGTTCCTTCACAACCGGGCTCACTCACAGACATTGAAATCACTATTGAAGGAGTGTTCCTTCACACCTGGAATCACACACAGACTGAAATCATATTAAAGGTTCGTTCCTTCTCTCCCGGTCTCACAAACACAAACACTGAAATCAATATTAAAGGAGTGTTCCTTCACAACCGGGCTCACTCACACACATTGGAATCACTATTAAACGAGTGTACCTTCACAGCCGGACTCTGACACACACATATTGAAATCACTATTCAAGGAGTGTTCCTTCACACCCGGGCTCACACACACACACCGAAATCACTATTAAAGGAGAGTTCCTTCACACCCGGCATCACACACACACACTGAAATCACTATTAAAGGAGTGTTCCTTCATACACGTGCTCACACACAGACACACTGAAATCGCTATTAAAGGACTGTTCCTTCACACCCGGGCTCTCATACACACTTAAATCACTACTAAAGGAGTGTTCCTTCACACCCGGGATCACACACTCACACTGAAATCACTATTAAAGGAGTGTTCCTTCACACCCGGGCTCACACACACATTGAAATCACTATTAAAGGAGTGTTCCTTCATACACGTGCTCACACACAGACACACTGAAATCACTATTAAAGGAGAGTTCCTTCACACTCGGGCTGACACACACACACTGAAATCACTATTAAAGGAGTGTTCCTTCACACCCGGGCTCACACACACACACTGAAATCACAATTAAAGGAGTATTCCTTCACACCCGTGCTCACACAGACATGGAAATCGCTATTAAAGGAGTGTTCCTTCTCACCTGGACTCACACAAACACTGAAATCATATTAAAGGATCGTTCCTTATCTCCCGGTCTCAAACACACACAAACCCACTGAAATCACTATTAAAGGAGTGTTCCTTCACACCCGGGCTCACACACACACACTGAAATCACTATTAAAGGAGTGTTCCTTCACAACCGGGCTCACTCACACACATTGAAATCACTATTAAAGGAGTGTTCCTTCATACACGTGCTCACACACAGACACACTGAAATCAATATTAAAGGAGAGTTCCTTCACACCCAGGCTCGCACACACACTGAACTCACTATTAAAGGATAGTTCCTTCACACTTGGGCTCACACACACTGAAATCACTATTAAAGGTGTGTTCCTTCACACCCGGGCTCACATACACACTGAACTCACTATTAAAGGATAGTTCCTTCACATCCGGGCTCACACAACATGGAAATCACTATTAAAGGAGTGTTCCTTCACACCCGGACTCTCACACACACTGAAATCACTATTAAAGGAGTGTTCCTTCTCACCTGGACTCACACACACACTGAAATCATATTAAAGGATCGTTCCTTCTCTCCCGGTCGCAAACACACACAAACACACTGAAATCAGTATTAAAGGAGTGTTCCTTCACAACCGGGCTCACTCACACACATTGAAATCACTATTAAAGGAGTGTACCTTCACAGCCGGACTCTCACACACACATATTGAAGTCACTATTAAAGGAGTGTTCCTTCACACCTGGGCACACACACACACGGAAATCACTATTAAAGGAGTGTTCCTTCACTCCTGGGCTCACACACACACTGAAATCATTATTAAAGGAGTTTTCCTTCACACCCAGACTCACACACACTCACTGAAATCACTATTAAAGGAGTGTTCCTTCACACCTGGGCTCACACACACACACACACTGAAATCACAATTAAGAGAGTGTTCCTTCACACCCGGGCTCACACACACACACTGAAATCACTATTAAAGGAGTGTTCCCTCACACCCGGGCTCATACACAAACACACTGAAATCACTATTAAAGGAGTGTTCCTTCACACCCGGGCTCACACACACGTATTGAAATCAGTATTAAAGGAGTGTTCCTTCACACCCGGCTCACACACACACTGAAATCACTATTAAAGGAGTGTTCCTTCACACCCGGGCTCACACACACGTATTGAAATCAGTATTAAAGGAGTGTTCCTTCACACCCGGCTCACACACACACTGAAATCACTATTAAAGGAGTGTTCCTTCACACCCGGGCTCACACACACACTGAAATCACAATTAAAGGAGTTTTCCTTCACACCCAGACTCACACACACTCACTGAAATCACTATTAAAGGAGTGTTCCTTCACACCTGGGCTCACACACACACACACACTGAAATCACAATTAAGAGAGTGTTCCTTCACACCCGGGCTCACACACACACACTGAAATCACTATTAAAGGAGTGTTCCCTCACACCCGGGCTCATACACAAACACACTGTAATCACTATTAAAGGAGTGTTCCCTCACACCCGGACTCACGCACACACTGAAATCACTATTAAAGGAGTGTTCCTTCACACCCGGGCTCACACACAAACACACTGAAATCACTATTAAAGGAGTGTTCCTTCACACCCGGGCTCACACACACACTGAAATCACTATTAAAGGAGTGTTCCTTCACACCCGGACTCACACACACACTGAAATCACTATTAAAGGAGTGTTCCTTCACACCCGGACTCACACACACACTGAAATCACTATAAAAGGAGTGTTCCTTCACACCCGTTTTACAAACACTGAAATCACTATTAAAGGATTGTTCCTTCACACCCGGGCTCACACACACACACACTGAAATCACTATTAAAGGAGTATTCCTTCACACCCGGGCTCACACACACACAATGAAATCACTATTAAAGGATTGTTCCTTCACACCCGGACTCACACACACATTGAAATCACTATTAAAGGAGTGTTCCTTCACACCCGGGATCACACACACACTGAAATCGCTATTAAAGGAGTGTTCCTTCACACCCGGACTCTCACACACACTGTAATCAATATTAAAGGAGTGTTCCTTCTCACCTGGACTCACACACACACTGAAATCATATTAAAGGATCGTTCCTTCTCTCCCGGTCTCAAACACACACAAACACACTGAAATCACTATTAAAGGAGTGTTCCTTCACAACCGGGCTCACTCACACACATTGAAATCATTATTAAAGGAGTGTAACTTCACAGCCGGACTCTCACACACACATATTGAAATCACTATTAAAGGAGAGTTCCTTCACACCCGGACTCACACACACACACTAAAAACAATATTAAAGGAGTGTTCCTTCACAACCGGGCTCACTCACAGACATTGAAATCACTATTGAAGGAGTGTTCCTTCACACCTGGAATCACACACAGACTGAAATCATATTAAAGGTTCGTTCCTTCTCTCCCGGTCTCACAAACACAAACACTGAAATCAATATTAAAGGAGTGTTCCTTCACAACCGGGCTCACTCACACACATTGGAATCACTATTAAACGAGTGTACCTTCACAGCCGGACTCTGACACACACATATTGAAATCACTATTCAAGGAGTGTTCCTTCACACCCGGGCTCACACACACACACCGAAATCACTATTAAAGGAGAGTTCCTTCACACCCGGCATCACACACACACACTGAAATCACTATTAAAGGAGTGTTCCTTCATACACGTGCTCACACACAGACACACTGAAATCGCTATTAAAGGACTGTTCCTTCACACCCGGGCTCTCATACACACTTAAATCACTACTAAAGGAGTGTTCCTTCACACCCGGGATCACACACTCACACTGAAATCACTATTAAAGGAGTGTTCCTTCACACCCGGGCTCACACACACATTGAAATCACTATTAAAGGAGTGTTCCTTCATACACGTGCTCACACACAGACACACTGAAATCACTATTAAAGGAGAGTTCCTTCACACTCGGGCTGACACACACACACTGAAATCACTATTAAAGGAGTGTTCCTTCACACCCGGGCTCACACACACACACTGAAATCACAATTAAAGGAGTATTCCTTCACACCCGTGCTCACACAGACATGGAAATCGCTATTAAAGGAGTGTTCCTTCTCACCTGGACTCACACAAACACTGAAATCATATTAAAGGATCGTTCCTTATCTCCCGGTCTCAAACACACACAAACCCACTGAAATCACTATTAAAGGAGTGTTCCTTCACACCCGGGCTCACACACACACACTGAAATCACTATTAAAGGAGTGTTCCTTCACAACCGGGCTCACTCACACACATTGAAATCACTATTAAAGGAGTGTTCCTTCATACACGTGCTCACACACAGACACACTGAAATCAATATTAAAGGAGAGTTCCTTCACACCCAGGCTCGCACACACACTGAACTCACTATTAAAGGATAGTTCCTTCACACTTGGGCTCACACACACTGAAATCACTATTAAAGGTGTGTTCCTTCACACCCGGGCTCACATACACACTGAACTCACTATTAAAGGATAGTTCCTTCACATCCGGGCTCACACAACATGGAAATCACTATTAAAGGAGTGTTCCTTCACACCCGGACTCTCACACACACTGAAATCACTATTAAAGGAGTGTTCCTTCTCACCTGGACTCACACACACACTGAAATCATATTAAAGGATCGTTCCTTCTCTCCCGGTCGCAAACACACACAAACACACTGAAATCAGTATTAAAGGAGTGTTCCTTCACAACCGGGCTCACTCACACACATTGAAATCACTATTAAAGGAGTGTACCTTCACAGCCGGACTCTCACACACACATATTGAAGTCACTATTAAAGGAGTGTTCCTTCACTCCTGGGCTCACTCACACACTGAAATCACTATTAAAGGAGTTTTCCTTCACACCCGGGCTCACACACACGTATTGAAATCAGTATTAAAGGAGTGTTCCTTCACACCCGGCTCACACACACACTGAAATCACTATTAAAGGAGTGTTCCTTCACACCCGGGCTCACACACACACTGAAATCACAATTAAAGGAGTTTTCCTTCACACGCAGACTCACACACACTCACTGAAATCACTATTAAAGGAGTGTTCCTTCACACCTGGGCTCACACACACACACACACTGAAATCACAATTAAGAGAGTGTTCCTTCACACCCGGGCTCACACACACACACTGAAATCACTATTAAAGGAGTGTTCCCTCACACCCGGGCTCATACACAAACACACTGTAATCACTATTAAAGGAGTGTTCCCTCACACCCGGACTCACGCACACACTGAAATCACTATTAAAGGAGTGTTCCTTCACACCCGGGCTCACACACAAACACACTGAAATCACTATTAAAGGAGTGTTCCTTCACACCCGGGCTCACACACACACTGAAATCACTATTAAAGAAGTGTTCCTTCACACCCGGACTCACACACACACTGAAATCACTATTAAAGGAGTGTTCCTTCACACCCGGACTCACACACACACTGAAATCACTATAAAAGGAGTGTTCCTTCACACCCGGTATCACACACAAACACACTGAAATCACTATTAAAGGAGTGTTCCTTCACACCCGGGCTCACACACACACTGAAATCACTATTAAAGGAGTGTTCCTTCACACCCGGACTCACACACACACTGAAATCACTATTAAAGGAGTGTTCCTTCACACCCGGACTCACACACACACTGAAATCACTATTAAGGGAGTGTTCCTTCACACCCGGACTCACACACACACTGAAATCACTATTAAAGGAGTGTTCCTTCACACCCGGACTCACACACACACTGAAATCACTATTAAAGGAGTGTTCCTTCACACCCGGACTCACACACACACTGAAATCACTATAAAAGGAGTGTTCCTTCACACCCGGACTCACACACACACTGAAATCACTATTAAAGGAGTGTTCCTTCACACCCGGACTCACACACACACTGAAATCACTATAAAAGGAGTGTTCCTTCACACCCGTTTTACAAACACTGAAATCACTATTAAAGGATTGTTCCTTCACACCCGGGCTCACACACACACACACTGAAATCACTATTAAAGGAGTATTCCTTCACACCCGGGCTCACACACACACAATGAAATCACTATTAAAGGATTGTTCCTTCACACCCGGACTCACACACACATTGAAATCACTATTAAAGGAGTGTTCCTTCACACCCGGGATCACACACACACTGAAATCGCTATTAAAGGAGTGTTCCTTCACACCCGGACTCTCACACACACTGTAATCAATATTAAAGGAGTGTTCCTTCTCACCTGGACTCACACACACACTGAAATCATATTAAAGGATCGTTCCTTCTCTCCCGGTCTCAAACACACACAAACACACTGAAATCACTATTAAAGGAGTGTTCCTTCACAACCGGGCTCACTCACACACATTGAAATCATTATTAAAGGAGTGTAACTTCACAGCCGGACTCTCACACACACATATTGAAATCACTATTAAAGGAGAGTTCCTTCACACCCGGACTCACACACACACACTAAAAACAATATTAAAGGAGTGTTCCTTCACAACCGGGCTCACTCACAGACATTGAAATCACTATTGAAGGAGTGTTCCTTCACACCTGGAATCACACACAGACTGAAATCATATTAAAGGTTCGTTCCTTCTCTCCCGGTCTCACAAACACAAACACTGAAATCAATATTAAAGGAGTGTTCCTTCACAACCGGGCTCACTCACACACATTGGAATCACTATTAAACGAGTGTACCTTCACAGCCGGACTCTGACACACACATATTGAAATCACTATTCAAGGAGTGTTCCTTCACACCCGGGCTCACACACACACACCGAAATCACTATTAAAGGAGAGTTCCTTCACACCCGGCATCACACACACACACTGAAATCACTATTAAAGGAGTGTTCCTTCATACACGTGCTCACACACAGACACACTGAAATCGCTATTAAAGGACTGTTCCTTCACACCCGGGCTCTCATACACACTTAAATCACTACTAAAGGAGTGTTCCTTCACACCCGGGATCACACACTCACACTGAAATCACTATTAAAGGAGTGTTCCTTCACACCCGGGCTCACACACACATTGAAATCACTATTAAAGGAGTGTTCCTTCATACACGTGCTCACACACAGACACACTGAAATCACTATTAAAGGAGAGTTCCTTCACACTCGGGCTGACACACACACACTGAAATCACTATTAAAGGAGTGTTCCTTCACACCCGGGCTCACACACACACACTGAAATCACAATTAAAGGAGTATTCCTTCACACCCGTGCTCACACAGACATGGAAATCGCTATTAAAGGAGTGTTCCTTCTCACCTGGACTCACACAAACACTGAAATCATATTAAAGGATCGTTCCTTATCTCCCGGTCTCAAACACACACAAACCCACTGAAATCACTATTAAAGGAGTGTTCCTTCACACCCGGGCTCACACACACACACTGAAATCACTATTAAAGGAGTGTTCCTTCACAACCGGGCTCACTCACACACATTGAAATCACTATTAAAGGAGTGTTCCTTCATACACGTGCTCACACACAGACACACTGAAATCAATATTAAAGGAGAGTTCCTTCACACCCAGGCTCGCACACACACTGAACTCACTATTAAAGGATAGTTCCTTCACACTTGGGCTCACACACACTGAAATCACTATTAAAGGTGTGTTCCTTCACACCCGGGCTCACATACACACTGAACTCACTATTAAAGGATAGTTCCTTCACATCCGGGCTCACACAACATGGAAATCACTATTAAAGGAGTGTTCCTTCACACCCGGACTCTCACACACACTGAAATCACTATTAAAGGAGTGTTCCTTCTCACCTGGACTCACACACACACTGAAATCATATTAAAGGATCGTTCCTTCTCTCCCGGTCGCAAACACACACAAACACACTGAAATCAGTATTAAAGGAGTGTTCCTTCACAACCGGGCTCACTCACACACATTGAAATCACTATTAAAGGAGTGTACCTTCACAGCCGGACTCTCACACACACATATTGAAGTCACTATTAAAGGACTGTTCCTTCACACCTGGGCACACACACACACGGAAATCACTATTAAAGGAGTGTTCCTTCACTCCTGGGCTCACACACACACTGAAATCACTATTAAAGGAGTGTTCCTTCACACCCGGGCTCACACACACACTGAAATCACTATTAAAGGAGAGTTCCTTCACACCCGGGCTCACACACACACTGAAATCACTATTAAAGGAGAGTTCCTTCACACCCGGGCTCACACACACACTGAAATCACTATTAAAGGAGTGTTCCTTCACACCCGGGCTCACACACACACACACACACACTGAAATCACTATTAAAGGAGTGTTCCTTCACACCCGGGCTCACACACACACACACACTGAAATCACTATTAAAGGAGAGTTCCTTCACACCCGGGCTCACACACACACACACAATCTGAAATCTCTATTAAAGGAGTGTTCCTTCACGCTCGGGCTGAAACACACACTGAAATCACTATTAAAGGAGTGTTCCTTCACACCCGGGTTCACACACACATGGAAATCGCTATTAAAGGAGTGTTCCTTCACACCCGGTCTCACACACACACTGAAATCACTATTAAGGGAGTGTTCCTTCACACCCGGGCTCACACACACACACACAATCTGAAATCTCTATTAAAGGAGTGTTCCTTCACGCTCGGGCTGAAACACACACTGAAATCACTATTAAAGGAGTGTTCCTTCACACCCGGGCTCACACACACATGGAAATCGCTATTAAAGGAGTGTTCCTTCACACCCGGTCTCACACACACACTGAAATCACTATTAAGGGAGTGTTCCTTCACACCCGGGTTCACAACCACACTGAAATCACTTTTTAAGGAGTGTTCCTTCACACCCGAGCTCAACACACACACACTGAAATCACTATTAAAGGAGCGTTCCTTGACAACTGCGCTCACACATTGAAGTCACTATTAAAGGAGTGTTCCATCATACCCAGGCTCTCAGACACACACTGAAATCACTATTAAAGGAGTGTTCCTTCACACCCGGACTCACATACACAGGGAAATCGCTATTAAAGGAGTGTTCCTTCACACCCGGGCTCACACACAAACACACTGAAATCACTATTAAAGGAGTGTTCCTTCACACCAAGGCTCACACACACACTCAAATCACTATGAAAGGAGTGTTCCTTCACACCCGGGCTCACACACAAACACACTGAAATCACTATTAAAGGAGTGTTCCTTCACACCAAGGCTCACACACACACTCAAATCACTATTAAAGGAATGTTCCTTCACACCCGGACTGTCACACACACACTAAAAACAATATTAAAGGATCGTTCCTTCACAACCGGGCTCACTCACACACATTGAAATCACTATTAAAGGAGTGTTCCTTCACACCTGGAATGACACACACACTGAAATCATATGAAAGGATCGTTCCTTCCTCCCGGTCTCACACACACACACACAAACTGAAATCACTATTAAAGGAGTGTTCCCTCACAGTCGGACTCCCACACACACATATTGAAATCACTATTAAAGGAGTGTTCCTTCACACCCGGGATCACACACACACACGGAAATCACTATTAAAGGAGAGATCCATCACACCCGGTCTCACACAGACACTGAAATCACTATTAAAGGAGAGATCCTTCACACCCGGGCTCACACACACAAACTGAAATCACTATTAAAGGAGTGTTCCTTCACACCCACGCTCACACACATGCACTGAAGTCACTATTAAAGGAGTGTTCCTGCACACCCAGGCTCTCACACACACACACTGAAATCACTATTAAATGAGAGTTCCTTCACACCCGGGCTCACACACGCATGGAAATCACTATTAAAGGAATGTTCCTTCACACCCGGACTCTCACAAACGCACTGAAACCACTATTAAAGGAGTGTTCCTTCACACCCAGTCTCCCACACACACACTGAAATCACTATTAAAGGAGTGTTCCTTCACACCCGGGCTCACACACACACACTGAAATCACAATTAAAGGAGTGTTCCTTCACACCCGTGCTCACACAGACATGGAAATCGCTATTAAAGGAGTGTTCCTTCTCACCTGGACTCACACAAACACTGAAATCATATTAAAGGATCGTTCCTTATCTCCCGGTCTCAAACACACACAAACCCACTGAAATCACTATTAAAGGAGTGTTCCTTCACACCCGGGCCCACACATACACACTGAAATCACTATTAAAGGAGTGTTCCTTCACAACCGGGCTCACTCACACACATTGAAATCACTATTAAAGGAGTGTTCCTTCATACACGTGCTCACACACAGACACACTGAAATCAATATTAAAGGAGAGTTCCTTCACACCCAGGCTCGCACACACACTGAACTCACTATTAAAGGATAGTTCCTTCACACTTGGGCTCACACACACTGAAATCACTATTAAAGGTGTGTTCCTTCACACCCGGGCTCACATACACACTGAACTCACTATTAAAGGATAGTTCCTTCACACCCGGGCTCACACAACATGGAAATCACTATTAAAGGAGTGTTCCTTCACACCCGGACTCTCACACACACTGAAATCACTATTAAAGGAGTGTTCCTTCACACCTGGACTCACACACACACTGAAATCATATTAAAGGATCGTTCCTTCTCTCCCGGTCGCAAACACACACAAACACACTGAAATCAGTATTAAAGGAGTGTTCCTTCACAACCGGGCTCACTCACACACATTGAAATCACTATTAAAGGAGTGTACCTTCACAGCCGGACTCTCACACACACATATTGAAATCACTATCAAAGGACTGTTCCTTCACACCTGGGCACACACACACACGGAAATCACTATTAAAGGAGTGTTCCTTCACTCCTGGGCTCACTCACACACTGAAATCACTATTAAAGGAAAGTTCCTTCACACCCGGGCTCACACACACACTGAAATCACTATTAAAGGAGAGTTCCTTCACACCCGGGCTCACACACACACACACACATACTGAAATCACTATTAAAGGAGTGTTCCTTCACACCCGGGCTCACACACACACACACACTGAAATCACTATTAAAGGAGAGTTCCTTCACACCCGGGCTCACACACACACACACACACAATCTGAAATCTCTATTAAAGGAGTGTTCCTTCACGCTCGGGCTGAAACACACACTGAAATCACTATTAAAGGAGTGTTCCTTCACACCCGGGCTCACACACACATGGAAATCGCTATTAAAGGAGTGTTCCTTCACACCCGGTCTCACACACACACTGAAATCACTATTAAGGGAGTGTTCCTTCACACCCGGGTTCACAACCACACTGAAATCACTTTTTAAGGAGTGTTCCTTCACACCCGAGCTCAACACACACACACTGAAATCACTATTAAAGGAGCGTTCCTTGACAACTGCGCTCACACATTGAAGTCACTATTAAAGGAGTGTTCCATCATACCCAGGCTCTCAGACACACACTGAAATCACTATTAAAGGAGTGTTCCTTCACACCCGGACTCACATACACAGGGAAATCGCTATTAAAGGAGTGTTCCTTCACACCCGGGCTCACACACAAACACACTGAAATCACTATTAAAGGAGTGTTCCTTCACACCAAGGCTCACACACACACTCAAATCACTATTAAAGGAGTGTTCCTTCACACCCGGGCTCACACACACACACTAAAAACAATATTAAAGGATCGTTCCTTCACAACCGGGCTCACTCACACACATTGAAATCACTATTAAAGGAGTGTTCCTTCACACCTGGAATGACACACACACTGAAATCATATGAAAGGATCGTTCCTTCCTCCCGGTCTCACACACACACACACAAACTGAAATCACTATTAAAGGAGTGTTCCCTCACAGTCGGACTCCCACACACACATATTGAAATCACTATTAAAGGAGTGTTCCTTCACACCCGGGATCACACACACACACGGAAATCACTATTAAAGGAGAGATCCATCACACCCGGTCTCACACACACACTGAAATCACTATTAAAGGAGAGATCCTTCACACCCGGGCTCACACACACAAACTGAAATCACTATTAAAGGAGTGTTCCTTCACACCCACGCTCACACACACGCACTGAAGTCACTTTTAAAGGAGTGTTCCTGCACACCCAGGCTCTCACACACACACACTGAAATCACTATTAAATGAGAGTTCCTTCACACCCGGGCTCACACACGCACGGAAATCACTATTAAAGGAATGTTCCTTCACACCCGGACTCTCACAAACGCAATGAAACCACTATTAAAGGAGTGTTCCTTCACACCCAGTCTCCCACACACACACTGAAATCACTATTAAAGGAGTGTTCCTTCACACCCGGACTCACACACATACTGAAATCACTATTAAAGGAGTGTTCCTTCACACCCGGACTCACACACACACACTGAAATCACTATTAAAGGAGTGTTCCTTCACACCTGGGCTCATACACATACTGAAATCACTATTAAAGGAGTGTTCCTTCACACCCAGACTCACAAACACACTGAAATCACTATTAAAGGAGTATTCCTTCACACCCGGTCTCACACACATACTGAAATCACTATTAAAGGAGTGTTCCTTCACACCTGGGCTCATACACATACTGAAATCACTATTAAAGGAGTGTTCCTTCACACCCGGACTCTCTCACACACACACTGAAATCACTATTAAAGGAGTATTCCTTCACACCCGGTCTCACACACACACTGAAATCACTATTAAAGGAGTGTTCCTTCACATCCGGGCTCACACACACACACTGAAATCACTATTAAAGGATTGTTCCTTCACACCCGGTCTCACACACACACTGAAATCACTATTAAAGGAGTGTTCCTTCACACCTGGAATCACACACAGACTGAAATCATATTAAAGGTTCGTTCCTTCTCTCCCGGTCTCACACACACACACACACACACACACTGAAATCAATATTAAAGGAGTGTTCCTTCACTCCCGGTCTCACACACACACTGAAATCACTATTAAAGGAGTGTACCTTCACAGCCGGACTCTCACACACACATATTGAAATCACTATTAAAGGAGTGTTCCTTCTCACCTGGACTCACACACACACTGAAATCATATTAAAGGATCGTTCCTTATCTCCCGGTCTCAAACACACACAAACACACTGAAATCACTATTAAAGCAGTGTTCCTTCACACCCGGGCTCACACACACACACTGAAATCACTATTAAAGGAGTGTTCCTTCACACCCGGACTCACACACACACTGAAATCACTATTAAAGGAGTGTTCCTTCACACCCGGACTCACACACACACTGAAATCACTATTAAAGGAGTGTTCCTTCACACCCGGACTCACACACACACTGAAATCACTATTAAAGGAGTGTTCCTTCACACCCGGACTCACACACACACTGAAATCTCTATAAAAGGAGTGTTCCTTCACACCCGGACTCACACACACACTGAAATCACTATTAAAGGATTGTTCCTTCACACCCGGGCTCACACACACACACTGAAATCACTATTAAAGGAGTATTCCTTCACACCCGGGCTCACACACACACAATGAAATCACTATTAAAGGATTGTTCCTTCACACCCGGACTCACACACACATTGAAATCACTATTAAAGGAGTGTTCCTTCACACCCGGTCTCACACACACACTGAAATCACTATTAAGGGAGTGTTCCTTCACACCCGGGTTCACAACCACACTGAAATCACTTTTTAAGGAGTGTTCCTTCACACCCGAGCTCAACACACACACACTGAAATCACTATTAAAGGAGCGTTCCTTGACAACTGCGCTCACACATTGAAGTCACTATTAAAGGAGTGTTCCATCATACCCAGGCTCTCAGACACACACTGAAATCACTATTAAAGGAGTGTTCCTTCACACCCGGACTCACATACACAGGGAAATCGCTATTAAAGGAGTGTTCCTTCACACCCGGGCTCACACACAAACACACTGAAATCACTATTAAAGGAGTGTTCCTTCACACCAAGGCTCACACACACACTCAAATCACTATGAAAGGAGTGTTCCTTCACACCCGGGCTCACACACAAACACACTGAAATCACTATTAAAGGAGTGTTCCTTCACACCAAGGCTCACACACACACTCAAATCACTATTAAAGGAATGTTCCTTCACACCCGGACTCTCACACACACACTAAAAACAATATTAAAGGATCGTTCCTTCACAACCGGGCTCACTCACACACATTGAAATCACTATTAAAGGAGTGTTCCTTCACACCTGGAATGACACACACACTGAAATCATATGAAAGGATCGTTCCTTCCTCCCGGTCTCACACACACACACACAAACTGAAATCACTATTAAAGGAGTGTTCCCTCACAGTCGGACTCCCACACACACATATTGAAATCACTATTAAAGGAGTATTCCTTCACACCCGGACTCACACACACACAATGAAATCACTATTAAAGGATTGTTCCTTCACACCCGGACTCACACACACATTGAAATCACTATTAAAGGAGTGTTCCTTCACACCCGGACTCTCACACACACTGTAATCAATATTAAAGGAGTGTTCCTTCTCACCTGGACTCACACACACACTGAAATCATATTAAAGGATCGTTCCTTATCTCCCGGTCTCAAACACACACAAACACACTGAAATCACTATTAAAGGAGTGTTCCTTCACAACCGGGCTCACTCACACACATTGAAATCATTATTAAAGGAGTGTAACTTCACAGCCGGACTCTCACACACACATATTGAAATCACTTTTAAAGGAGAGTTCCTTCACACCCGGGATCACACACACATACTGAATTCACTATTAAAGGAGTGTTCCTTCACACCCGGACTCACACACACACACTAAAAACAATATTAAAGGAGTGTTCCTTCACAACCGGGCTCACTCACAGACATTGAAATCACTATTGAAGGAGTGTTCCTTCACATCGGGAATCACACACAGACTGAAATCATATTAAAGGTTCGTTCCTTCTCTCCCGGTCTCACAAACACACACACTGAAATCAATATTAAAGGAGTGTTCCTTCACAACCGGGCTCACTCACACACATTGGAATCACTATTAAACGAGTGTACCTTCACAGCCGGACTCTGACACACACATATTGAAATCACTATTCAAGGAGTGTTCCTTCACACCCGGGCTCACACACACACACCGAAATCACTATTAAAGGAGTGTTCCTTCATACACGTGCTCACACACAGACACACTGAAATCGCTATTAAAGGACTGTTCCTTCACACCCGGGCTCTCATACACACTTAAATCACTACTAAAGGAGTGTTCCTTCACACCCGGGATCACACACTCACACTGAAATCACTATTAAAGGAGTGTTCCTTCACACCCGGGCTCACACACACATTGAAATCACTATTAAAGGAGTGTTCCTTCATACACGTGCTCACACACACACAGACACACTGAAATCACTATTAAAGGAGAGTTCCTTCACACTCGGGCTGACACACACACACTGAAATCACTATTAAAGGAGTGTTCCTTCACACCCGGGCTCACACACACACACTGAAATCACAATTAAAGGAGTATTCCTTCACACCCGTGCTCACACAGACATGGAAATCGCTATTAAAGGAGTGTTCCTTCTCACCTGGACTCACACAAACACTGAAATCATATTAAAGGATCGTTCCTTATCTCCCGGTCTCAAACACACACAAACCCACTGAAATCACTATTAAAGGAGTGTTCCTTCACACCCGGGCTCACACACACACACTGAAATCACTATTAAAGGAGTGTTCCTTCACAACCGGGCTCACTCACACACATTGAAATCACTATTAAAGGAGTGTTCCTTCATACACGTGCTCACACACAGACACACTGAAATCAATATTAAAGGAGAGTTCCTTCACACCCAGGCTCGCACACACACTGAACTCACTATTAAAGGATAGTTCCTTCACACTTGGGCTCACACACACTGAAATCACTATTAAAGGTGTGTTCCTTCACACCCGGGCTCACATACACACTGAACTCACTATTAAAGGATAGTTCCTTCACATCCGGGCTCACACAACATGGAAATCACTATTAAAGGAGTGTTCCTTCACACCCGGACTCTCACACACACTGAAATCAATATTAAAGGAGTGTTCCTTCTCACCTGGACTCACACACACACTGAAATCATATTAAAGGATCGTTCCTTCTCTCCCGGTCGCAAACACACACAAACCCACTGAAATCAGTATTAAAGGAGTGTTCCTTCACAACCGGGCTCACTCACACACATTGAAATCACTATTAAAGGAGTGTACCTTCACAGCCGGACTCTCACACACACATATTGAAGTCACTATTAAAGGACTGTTCCTTCACTCCTGGGCTCACACACACACTGAAATCACTATTAAAGGAGAGTTCCTTCACACCCGGGCTCACACACACACTGAAATCACTATTAAAGGAGTGTTCCTTCACACCCGGGCTCACATACACACTGAACTCACTATTAAAGGATAGTTCCTTCACATCCGGGCTCACACAACATGGAAATCACTATTAAAGGAGTGTTCCTTCACACCCGGACTCTCACACACACTGAAATCACTATTAAAGGAGTGTTCCTTCTCACCTGGACTCACACACACACTGAAATCATATTAAAGGATCGTTCCTTCTCTCCCGGTCGCAAACACACACAAACCCACTGAAATCAGTATTAAAGGAGTGTTCCTTCACAACCGGGCTCACTCACACACATTGAAATCACTATTAAAGGAGTGTACCTTCACAGCCGGACTCTCACACACACATATTGAAGTCACTATTAAAGGACTGTTCCTTCACTCCTGGGCTCACACACACACTGAAATCACTATTAAAGGAGAGTTCCTTCACACCCGGGCTCACACACACACTGAAATCACTATTAAAGGAGTGTTCCTTCACACCCGGGCTCACACACACACACACACTGAAATCACTATTAAAGGAGAGTTCCTTCACACCCGGGCTCACACACCCACACACACACACTGAAATCACTATTAAAGGAGTGTTCCTTCACACCCGGGCTCACACACACACACACACTGAAATCACTATTAAAGGAGAGTTCCTTCACACCCGGGCTCACACACACACACACAATCTGAAATCTCTATTAAAGGAGTGTTCCTTCACGCTCGGGCTGAAACACACACTGAAATCACTATTAAAGGAGTGTTCCTTCACACCCGGGCTCACACACACATGGAAATCGCTATTAAAGGAGTGTTCCTTCACACCCGGTCTCACACACACACTGAAATCACTATTAAGGGAGTGTTCCTTCACACCCGGGTTCACAACCACACTGAAATCACTTTTTAAGGAGTGTTCCTTCACACCCGAGCTCAACACACACACACTGAAATCACTATTAAAGGAGCGTTCCTTGACAACTGCGCTCACACATTGAAGTCACTATTAAAGGAGTGTTCCATCATACCCAGGCTCTCAGACACACACTGAAATCACTATTAAAGGAGTGTTCCTTCACACCCGGACTCACATACACAGGGAAATCGCTATTAAAGGAGTGTTCCTTCACACCCGGGCTCACACACAAACACACTGAAATCACTATTAAAGGAGTGTTCCTTCACACCAAGGCTCACACACACACTCAAATCACTATTAAAGGAATGTTCCTTCACACCCGGACTCTCACACACACACTAAAAACAATATTAAAGGATCGTTCCTTCACAACCGGGCTCACTCACACACATTGAAATCACTATTAAAGGAGTGTTCCTTCACACCTGGAATGACACACACACTGAAATCATATGAAAGGATCGTTCCTTCCTCCCGGTCTCACACACACACACACAAACTGAAATCACTATTAAAGGAGTGTTCCCTCACAGTCGGACTCCCACACACACATATTGAAATACTATTAAAGGAGTGTTCCTTCACACCCGGGATCACACACACACACGGAAATCACTATTAAAGGAGAGATCCATCACACCCGGTCTCACACAGACACTGAAATCACTATTAAAGGAGAGATCCTTCACACCTGGGCTCACACACACAAACTGAAATCACTATTAAAGGAGTGTTCCTTCACACCCATGCTCACACACATGCACTGAAGTCACTATTAAAGGAGTGTTCCTGCACACCCAGGCTCTCACACACACACACTGAAATCACTATTAAATGAGAGTTCCTTCACACCCGGGCTCACACACGCATGGAAATCACTATTAAAGGAATGTTCCTTCACACCCGGACTCTCACAAACGCACTGAAACCACTATTAAAGGAGTGTTCCTTCACACCCAGTCTCCCACACACACACTGAAATCACTATTAAAGGAGTGTTCCTTCACACCCGGACTCACACACATACTGAAATCACTATTAAAGGAGTGTTCCTTCACACCTGGGCTCATACACATACTGAAATCACTATTAAAGGAGTGTTCCTTCACACCCAGTCTCCCACACACACACTGAAATCACTATTAAAGGAGTGTTCCTTCACACCCGGACTCACACACATACTGAAATCACTATTAAAGGAGTGTT
>JANJGN010002920.1:50000-55794 GCA_026770705.1 Isurus oxyrinchus
ATCCCCACTCCCCCACACAACCGCTCCCCATCCCCACTCCCCCTCACACCCCTCTCCCCATCCCCACTCCCCCTCACCCACTCCCCATCCCCACTCCCCCTCACACCCCCTCCCCACTCCCCCTCTCACCCTCTCCCCATCCCCACTCCCCTCACACCACCTCCCCATCCCCAGTCCCCCCCTCACCCACTCCCCATCCCCACTCGCCCTCACACCCCCTCCCCATCCCCACTCCCCCTCACACCCCCTCCCCACTCCCCCTCTCACCCTCTCACATCCCCACTCCCCCCTCACACCACCCTCCCCATCCCCAGTCCCCCCCTCACCCACTCCCCATCCCCACTCGTCCTCACACCCCCTCCCCATCCCCACTCCCCCTCACACCCCCTCCCCATCCCCACTCCCCCAAACACCCCCTCCCCATCCCCACTCCCCCTCAAAACCCCTCCCCATCCCCACTCCCCCTCACACCCCCTCCCCATCCCCACTCCCCCTCACACCCCCTCCCCATCCCCACTCCCCTCTCATCCCCTCCCCATCCCCACTCCCCGTCACATCCCCTCAGCATCCCCACTCCTCCTCTCACCCCCTCCCCATCCCCACTACCCCTCTCACCCCCTCCCCATTCCCACTCCCCCTCACACCCCCTCCCTATCCCCACTACCCCTCTCAACCCTCCCTATCCCCACTCCCCCTCTCACCCCCTCCCTATCCCCACTCCCCCTCACACCCCCTCCCCATCCCACTGCCCCTCACACCCCCTCCCCATCCCCACTCCCCCTCACATCCCCTCCCTATCCCCACTCCCCCTCCCACCCCCTCCCTATCCCCACTCCCCCTCCTACCCCCTCCCTATCCCCACTCCGCCTCCAACCTCCTCCCCACCCCCACTCCCCCTTCACCACCTCTCCAACTTAACATCCCCCTCACACCCCCTCCCCATCCACACTCCCCCTCGAGCCTCCTCACCATCCACACTCCCCCTCACACCCCCTCCCTATCCCCACTCCCACTTCCACCCCCTCCCCATCCCCAATCCCCCTCCCACCCCCTCCCCATCCCCACTCCCCCTCTCACCCCCTCCCCATCCACACTCCCCCCTCACCGCTTCCCCACTCCCCATCCCCACTCCCCCTCCCACGCCCACCCCATCCCCACTCCTCCTCACACCCCCACCCCATCCCCACTCCCTTCTCATCCCCTCCCCATCCCCATTCCCCCTCACACCCCTCCCTATCCCCACTCCCCCTCACACCCCCTCCTTATCCCCACTCCCCCTCACATTCCCTCCCCATTTCCACTCCCCCTCTCACTCCTCCCCATCCCCACTCCCCCTCTCACCCCCTCCCCATCCCCACTCCCTCTCTCACCCCCTCCCCATCCCCACTCCCTCTCTCACCCCCTCACCATCCCCACTCCCCCTCTCACCCCATCCCTATCCCCACTCCCACACAACACCTCCCCATCCCCACTCCCCCTCACACACCCTCCCCATCCCCACTCCCCCTCTTACCCCCTCCCCACTCCCCCCTCTCACTCCCTCCCCATCCCCACTCCCCATCCCCACTCCCCCTCACACCCCTCCCCATCCCCACTCCCCCTCACACCCCTCCCCATCCCCACTCCCCCCTCACCCTCTCCCCCTCCCCACTCCCCCTCTTACCCCCCTCGCCACTCCCCCCCTTACCCCCTCACCATCCCCACTCCCCCTCACACCCCTCCCTATCCCCACTCCCCCTCCGACCCCCTCCCCACCCCCAATCCCCCTCTCACCCCCTCTCCATCCCCACTCCCCCCTCACACCCCCTCCCAATCCACACTCCCCCTCGAGCCCCCTCCCCATCCCCACTCCCCCTCTCACCCCCTCCCCATCCCCACTCCCATTTCACACCTCCCCATCCCCACTCCCCCTCTCACCCCCTCCCCATCCCCACTCCTCATTTTACACCTCCCCATCCCCACTCCCCCTCTCACCCCCTCCCCATCCCCACTCCCCATTTCACACCTCCCCATCCACACTCCCCCTCTCACCCCCTCCCCATCCCCACTCCCCCTCTTACCCCCTCCCCACTCCCCCCTCTCACCCCCTCCCCATCCCCACTCACCCTCACACCCCCTCCCCATCCCCACTCCCCCTCTCACCCCCTCCCCATCCCCACTCCCCATTTCACACCTCCCCATCCACACTCCCCCTATCACCCCCCTCCCCATCCCCACTCCCCATCCCCACTCCCCCTCACACCCCTCCCCATCCCCACTCCCCCTTTCACCCACTCCCCATCCCCACTCCCCCTTTCACCCCCTCCCCATCCCCACTCCCCCTTTCACCCCCTCCCCATCCCCACTCCCCCTTTCACCCCCTCCCCATCCCCACTCCCCCTTTCACCCCCTCCCCATCCCCACTCCCCCACTCACCCCCTCCCCATCCCCACACCCCCCTCACACCCCCTCCCCATCCCCACTCCCCCTTTCACCCCCTCCCCATCCCCACTCCCCCTTTCACCCCCTCCCCATCCCCACTCCCCCTTTCACCCCCTCCCCATCCCCACTCCCCTTTCACCCCCTCCCCATCCCCACTCCCCCTTTCACCCCCTCCCCATCCCCACTCCCCCTTTCACCCCCTCCCCATCCCCACTCCCCCACTCACCCCCTCCCCATCCCCACTCCCCCTCTCACCCCCTCCCCACACCCCCCTCACACCCCCTCCCCATCCCCGCTCCCCCTCTCACCCACTCCCCCTCTCACCCCCTCCCCATCCCCACTCCCCCTCTCACCCACTCCCCACTCCCCCTCTCTCCCCTCCCTTCTCTCGTTCCCTCCTTCTCTTCCTGCTTTCTCCCTTCCTCCTCCCCTCTCACACTCTCCACCCTCCCCCCCTCTCTCTCTCTCTCTCGCTGTCTCCCTCCTTCCCGTCCCCCCTCCCACTCCTTCCCGTCCCCCTCCCATCTCCAACTCTTACCCTCCCCTTTCCTGTCCTTCTCTCTCCCACCGCCCCCCCCCCACACCCGTCCACCCCTCTCCCACACTCTCCCCACCACTCCGCTCTCCCACTCCCATCCCCCTCCCCTCCCCCTTGCTTTCCCACTCCCCCACCCCCTCCCCTCCCCCTCCCTTTTTCCACTTCCTGCCCTTGCCCTCCCCCTCCAACACTACCCCACCCCCTCTTTCCAAACCTTCCCGCTCCCCTTTCCCACTCCGCCCCTCTTTTACTGGAGTGTACTGATTCCGGACGTTTGCTGTGTCCCACTCACAGGGATAGCTTCCTCATGGGTCAAGGATCTGCGATGCTTTTCCCGATGATGGATCCTGATCCCAAGATCGTTTCGAATCAAACCGCCCAACGCCATCAAAGTGGGACCCATCGAACAGCACCTGGAGGTCATGTGTGGCCTACTGAGACAGGACGATACCATTGCACTGGTTAGTGACCCAACTCTCATTCTAAACTATCCCTCATAAACACTCCCAGGACAGGTACAGCACGGGGTTAGATACAGAGTAAAGCTCCCTCTACACTGTCCCCATCAAACACTCCCAGGACAGGTACAGCACGGGGTTAGATACAGAGTAAATCTCCCTCTACACCGTCCCCATCAAACACTCCCAGGACAGGTACAGCACGGGGTTAGATACAGAGTAAAGCTCCTTCTACACTGTCCCCATCAAACACTCCCAGGACAGGTACAGCACAGGTTTAGATACAGAGTAAAGCTCCCTCTACACTGTCCCCATCAAACACTCCCAGGACAGGTACAGCACGGGGTTAGATACAGAGTAAAGCTCCCTCTACACTGTCCCAATCAAACATTCCCAGGACAGGTACAGCACGGGGTTAGATACAGAGTAAAGCTCCTTCTACACTGTCCCCATCAAACACTCCCAGGACAGGAACAGCACAGGTTTAGATACAGAGTAAAGCTCCCTCTACACTGTCCCCATCAAACACTCCCAGGACAGGTACAGCACGGGGTTAGATACAGAGTAAAGCTCCCTCTACACTGTCCCCATCAAACATTCCCAGGACAGGTACAGCACGGGGTTAGATACAGAGTAAAGCTCCTTCTACACTGTCCCCATCAAACACTCCCAGGACAGGAACAGCACAGGTTTAGATACAGAGTAAAGCTCCCTCTACACTGTCCCCATCAAACACTCCCAGGACAGGTACAGCACAGGGTTAGATACAGAGTAAATCTCCCTCTACACTGTCCCCATCAAACATTCCCAGGACAGGTACAGCACGGGGTTAGATACAGAGTAAATCTCCCTCTACACTGTCCCCATCAAACACTCCCAGGACAGGTACAGCACGGGTTAGATACAGAGTAAAGCTCCCTCTACACTGTCCCCATCAAACACTCCCAGGAAAGGTACAGCACGGGGTTAGATACAGAGTAAAGCTGCCTCTACACTGTCCCCATCAAACACTCCCAGGACAGGTACAGCACAGGTTAGATACAGAGTAAATCTCCCTCTACACTGTCCCCATCAAACATTCCCAGGACAGATACAGCACGGGGTTAGATGCAGAGTAAATCTCCCTCTACACTGTCCCCATCAAACACTCCCAGGACAGGTACAGTACGGGGTTAGATACAGAGTAAATCTCTCTCTACACTGTCCCCATCAAACACTCCCAGGACAGGTACAGCACGGGGTTAGATACAGAGTAAAGCTCCCTCTACACTGTCCCCATCAAACACTCCCAGGACAGGTACAGCACGGGGTTAGATACAGAGTAAAGCTCCCTCTACACTGTCCCCATCAAATACTCCCAGGGCAGGTACAGCACGGGGTTAGATACAGAGTAAAACTCTCTCTACACTGTCCCCCATCAAACACTCCCAGGACAGGTACAGCACGGGGTTAGATACAGAGTAAAGCTCCCTCTACACCATCCCCATCAAACACTCCCAGGACAGGTACAGCGTTGGGTTAGATACAGAGTAAAGCTCCCTCTACACAGTCGCCATCAAACACTCCCAGGACAGGTACAGCACGGGGTTAGATACAGAGTAAATCTCCCTCTACACTGTCCCCATCAGATACTCCCAGGGCAGGTACAGCACGGGGTTAGATACAGAGTAAAACTCTCTCTACACCATCCCCATCAAACACTCCCAGGACAGGTATAGCACGGGGTTAGATACAGAGTAAAGCTCCCTCTACACTGTCCCCATCAAACACTCCCAGGACAGGTACAGCACGGGGTTAGATTCAGGGTAATTTCCTTACATTATTCATTGGCCTAGTGTTAATTTTTGACTTTGAATATTTTACCTGCTGTTCTCTCTCCCTCACTGGCTCCCTTATGCTCTTGTCTCCCCCTTTTCCTTCCCCCCCTCTGTTCTTTCATGCATTTCCTTCATCTCTCTTTTTGCATTCTCCCCCCCTTCCCATTTCTCCCCCACTCTTTCACTCTCCCTCTCTCTCCCACCCTCTCCTTCCCACCCTCCCTGACCCTCTCCCCCTCTCCCTCTCCTCCTCTTGCTCTCTCCGTTTCCATCTCCTTCTCTCCCCACCCTCTCTCTCTCCGCCTCTCTCTCCCATCTCTCCCCCGCTCTCTCCCCCACTCTACTCTCTCCCCCGTGCTCTCCCCTGCTCTCTCCCCCACTCTCTCCCCCACTCTCCACCCCACTCCACTCTCTCCTCCCACTCTCTCCCCCCCCTCTCCCCTCTCCCTCTCCGTCTCTCCCTCTCCCCCTCCCCCTCTCCCCCTCTCCCTCTCCCCCTCACCCTCTCCCCCTCTCCTCTCCCCCTCTCCCCCTCTCCCTCTCCCACTCTCCCTCTCCCC
>JANJGN010002921.1:17500-42500 GCA_026770705.1 Isurus oxyrinchus
CCCCACACACACACACACACACTCACTCTCAGAGCCACACACACACACACACACACTCACTCTCAGAACATCACACACACACACACACACACTCACTCTCAGAACCACACACACACACACACACACACACACACACTCACTCTCAGAACCACACACACACACTAACTCTCAGAACCACACACACACACACACACACACACACTCACTCTCAGAACCACACACACACACACACACACACACACACTCACTCTCAGAACCACACACTCACACACACACACACACTCACTCTCAGAACCACACGCACACACACACACACACTCTGAGAACCACACACACACACTCACTCTCAGAACCACACACACACACTCACTCTCAGAACCACACACACACTCACTCTCAGAACCACACACACACTCACTCTCAGAACCACACACACACTCACTCTCAGAACCAGACACACACACACACACACACTCACTCACTCTCAGAACCACACACACACACACACACACACACTCACTCTCAGAACCACACACACACACACACACACACTCACTCTCAGAACCACACACACACACACACACACACACACACACACACACTCACTCTCAGAACCACACACACACACACTCACTCTCAGAACCACACACACACACACACACACTCACTCTCAGAACCACACACACACACACACACACTCACTCTCAGAACCACACACACACACACACACACACACACACACACTCACTCTCAGAGCCACACACACACACACACACACACACACTCACTCTCAGAACCACACACACACATACACACACACTCACTCTCAGAACCACACACACACACACACTCACTCTCAGAACCACACACACACACACACACACACACACACTCACTCTCAGAACCACACACACACACACACACACACATACACACACACACTCACTCTCAGAACCACACAGACACACACACACACACACACTCACTCTCAGAACCACACACACACACACACACACACACTCACTCTCAGAACCACACACACACACACACACACACACACACTCACTCTCAGAACCACACACACACACACACACACACACACTCACTCTCAGAACCACACACACACACACACACACACACACTCTCAGAACCACACACACACACACACACACACACACACACTCACTCTCAGAACCACACACACACACACACACACACACACACACACTCTCAGAACCACACACACACACACACACACACACACACACACTCTCAGAACCACACACACACACACACACACACTCACTCTCAGAACCACACACACACACACACACGCACACACTCACTCTCAGAACCACACACACACACACCCACACACACACACACACTCACTCTCAGAACCACACGCACACACACACACACACACACACAGACCCACTCTCAGAACCAAACACACACACACACGCACACACACTCACTCTCAGAACCGCACACACACACACACACACACACACACTCACTCTCAGAACCGCACACACACACACACACACACACACACACACACACACTCACTCACTCTCAGAACCACACACACACTCACTCACTCACTCTCAGAACCACACACACACTCACTCTCAGAACCACACACACACATACACACACTCACTCTCAGAACCACACACACACATACACACACTCACTCTCAGAACCACACACACACACACACTCACTCTCAGAACCACACACACACTCACTCTCAGAACCACACACACACACACACTCGCTCTCAGAACCACACACACACACACACACACACACACTCTCAGAACCACACGCACACACACACACACTCACTCTCAGAACCACACACACACACACACACACACTCACTCTCAGAACCACACACACACACACACACACACACACACACTCACTCTCAGAACCACACACACACACACACACACACACTCACTCTCAGAACCACACACACACACACACACACTCACTCTCAGAACCACACACACACACACACACACACACTCACTCTCAGAACCACACACACACACACACACTCACTCTCAGAACCACACACACACACACACACAGTCACTCTCAGAACCACACACACACACACACACACTCACTCTCAGAACCACACACACACACACACACACACTCACTCTCAGAACCACACACACACACACACACACTCACTTTCAGAACCACACACACACACACACACACACTCACTCTCAGAACCACACACACACACACACACACTCACTCTCAGAACCACACACACACACACACACACTCACTCTCAGAACCACACACACACACGCACACACTCACTCTCAGAACCACACACACACACGCACACACTCACTCTCAGAACCACACACACACACGCACACACTCACTCTCAGAACCACACACACACACACACACTCACTCTCAGAACCACACACACACACACACACACACTCACTCTCAGAACCACACACACACACACACACACTCACTCTCAGAACCACACACACACACACACACTCACTCTCAGAATCACACACACACTCACTCTCAGAACCACACACACACACAAACACACTCACTCTCAGAACCACACACACACACACACACTCACTCTCAGAACCACACACACACACACACACACTCACTCTCAGAACCCCACACACACACACTCACTCTCTCAGAAACACACACACACACACACACACACACACACTCACTATCAGAAACACACACACGCACTCACTCTCAGAAACACACACACGCACTCACTCTCAGAAACACACACACACACACTCACTCTCAGAACCACACACACACACACACACACTCACTCTCAGAACCCCACACACACACACACACACACTCACTCTCAGAACCCCCCCCACACACACACACACACACTTACTCTCAGAGCCACACACACACACACACACACTCACTCTCAGAACCACACACACACACACACACTCACTCTCAGAACCACACACACACACACACACACACACACACTCACTCTCAGAACCACACACACACACACTAACTCTCAGAACCACACACACACACACACACACACACTCACTCTCAGAACCACACACACACACACACTCACTCTCAGAACCACACACACACTCACTCTCAGAACCACACACACACTCACTCTCAGAACCACACACACACACACACACACTCACTCTCAGAACCCCACACACACACACACACACTCACTCTCAGAACCCCCCCCACACACACACACACACACTCACTCTCAGAGCCACACACACACACACACACACTCACTCTCAGAACATCACACACACACACACACACACTCACTCTCAGAACCACACACACACACACACACACACACACTCACTCTCAGAACCACACACACACACTAACTCTCAGAACCACACACACACACACACACACACACACTCACTCTCAGAACCACACACACACACACACACACACACACACTCACTCTCAGAACCACACACTCACACACACACACACACTCACTCTCAGAACCACACGCACACACACACACACACACACACACACCCACTCTCAGAACCAAACACACACACACACGCACACACACTCACTCTCAGAACCGCACACATACACACACACACACACACACTCACTCTCAGAACCGCACACACACACACACACACACACACACACACACACACTCACTCACTCTCAGAACCACACACACACTCACTCACTCACTCTCAGAACCACACACACACTCACTCTCAGAACCACACACACACATACACACACTCACTCTCAGAACCACACACACACATACACACACTCACTCTCAGAACCACACACACACACACACTCACTCTCAGAACCACACACACACTCACTCTCAGAACCACACACACACACACACACACACTCACTCTCAGAACCACACACACACACTCGCACACACACACTCTCAGAACCACACGCACACACACACACACTCACTCTCAGAACCACACACACACACACACACACACACACTCACTCTCAGAACCACACACACACACACACACACACACACACACACTCACTCTCAGAACCACACACACACACACACACACACACACTCACTCTCAGAACCACACACACACACACACACACTCACTCTCAGAACCACACACACACACACACACACACACTCACTCTCAGAACCACACACACACACACACACTCACTCTCAGAACCACACACACACACACACACACTCACTCTCAGAACCACACACACACACACACACTCACTCTCAGAACCACACACACACACACACACACACTCACTCTCAGAACCACACACACACACACACACACACACTCACTCTCAGAACCGCACACACACACACACACACACTCACTCTCAGAACCACACACACACACACACACACTCACTCTCAGAACCACACACACACACACACACACTCACTCTCAGAACCACACACACACACGCACACACTCACTCTCAGAACCACACACACACACGCACACACTCACTCTCAGAACCACACACACACACGCACACACTCACTCTCAGAACCACACACACACACACACACTCACTCTCAGAACCACACACACACACACACACTCACTCTCAGAACCACACACACACACACACACACTCTCAGAACCACACACACACACACACACACTCACTCTCAGAATCACACACACACTCACTCTCAGAACCACACACACACACACACACACACTCACTCTCAGAACCACACACACACACACACACTCACTCTCAGAACCACACACACACACACACACACTCACTCTCAGAACCCCACACACACACACTCACTCTCTCAGAAACACACACACACACACACACACACACACACTCACTATCAGAAACACACACACGCACTCACTCTCAGAAACACACACACGCACTCACTCTCAGAAACACACACACACACACTCACTCTCAGAACCACACACACACACACACACACACTCACTCTCAGAACCCCACACACACACACACACACTCACTCTCAGAACCCCCCCAACACACACGCACACACTTACTCTCAGAGCCACACACACACACACACACACTCACTCTCAGAACCACACACACACACACACACACACTCACTCTCAGAACCACACACACACACACACACACACACACACACACACACACTCACTCTCAGAACCACACACACACTCACTAACTCTCAGAACCACACACACACACACACACACACACTCACTCTCAGAACCACACACACACACACACTCACTCTCAGAACCACACACACACTCACTCTCAGAACCACACACACACTCACTCTCAGAACCACACACACACACACACACACTCACTCTCAGAACCCCACACACACACACACACACTCACTCTCAGAACCCCCCCCCACACACACACACACACACTCACTCTCAGAGCCACACACACACACACACACACTCACTCTCAGAACATCACACACACACACACACACACTCACTCTCAGAACCACACACACACACACACACACACACACTCACTCTCAGAACCACACACACACTAACTCTCAGAACCACACACACACACACACACACACACTCACTCTCAGAACCACACACACACACACACACACACACTCACTCTCAGAACCACACACACACACACACACACACTCACTCTCAGAACCACACACACACACACACACACTCTCAGAACCACACACACACACACACACACACTCACTCTCAGAACCACACACACACATACACACACACTCACTCTCAGAACCACACACACACACACACTCACTCTCAGAACCACACACACACACACACACACACACACACTCACTCTCAGAACCACACGCACACACACACACACATACACACACACACTCACTCTCAGAACCACACAGACACACACACACACACACACTCACTCTCAGAACCACACACACACACACACACACACACTCACTCTCAGAACCACACACACACACACACACACACACACACTCACTCTCAGAACCACACACACACACACACACACACACTCACTCTCAGAACCACACACACACACACACACACACACACTCTCAGAACCACACACACACACACACACACACACACACTCACTCTCAGAACCACACACACACACACACACACACACACACTCACTCTCAGAACCACACACACACACACACACACACACACACACACTCTCAGAACCACACACACACACACACACACACTCACTCTCAGAACCACACACACACACACACACGCACACACTCACTCTCAGAACCACACACACACACACCCACACACACACACACACTCACTCTCAGAACCACACGCACACACACACACACACACACAGACCCACTCTCAGAACCAAACACACACACACACGCACACACACTCACTCTCAGAACCGCACACACACACACACACACACACACACTCACTCTCAGAACCGCACACACACACACACACACACACACACACACACACACTCACTCACTCTCAGAACCACACACACACTCACTCACTCACTCTCAGAACCACACACACACTCACTCTCAGAACCACACACACACATACACACACTCACTCTCAGAACCACACACACACATACACACACTCATTCTCAGAACCACACACACACACACACTCACTCTCAGAACCACACACACACTCACTCTCAGAACCACACACACACACACACTCGCTCTCAGAACCACACACACACACACACACACACTCTCAGAACCACACGCACACACACACACACTCACTCTCAGAACCACACACACACACACACACACACACTCACTCTCAGAACCACACACACACACACACACACACACACACACTCACTCTCAGAACCACACACACACACACACTCACTCTCAGAACCACACACACACACACACACACTCACTCTCAGAACCACACACACACACACACACACACACTCACTCTCAGAACCACACACACACACAAACACTCACTCTCAGAACCACACACACACACACACACACACACTCACTCTCAGAACCACACACACACACACACACACTCACTCTCAGAACCACACACACACACACACACACACTCACTCTCAGAACCACACACACACACACACACACTCACTTTCAGAACCACACACACACACACACACACACTCACTCTCAGAACCACACACACACACACACACACTCACTCTCAGATCCACACACACACACACACACACTCACTCTCAGAACCACACACACACACGCACACACTCACTCTCAGAACCACACACACACACGCACACACTCACTCTCAGAACCACACACACACACGCACACACTCACTCTCAGAACCACACACACACACACACACTCACTCTCAGAACCACACACACACACACACACACACTCACTCTCAGAACCACACACACACACACACACACTCACTCTCAGAACCACACACACACACACACACTCACTCTCAGAATCACACACACACTCACTCTCAGAACCACACACACACACACACACACTCACTCTCAGAACCACACACACACACACACACTCACTCTCAGAACCACACACACACACACACACACTCACTCTCAGAACCCCACACACACACACTCACTCTCTCAGAAACACACACACACACACACACACACACACTCACTATCAGAAACACACACACGCACTCACTCTCAGAAACACACACACGCACTCACTCTCAGAAACACACACACACACACTCACTCTCAGAACCACACACACACACACACACACTCACTCTCAGAACCCCACACACACACACACACACTCACTCTCAGAACCCCCCCCCACACACACACACACACTTACTCTCAGAGCCACACACACACACACACACACTCACTCTCAGAACCACACACACTCACACACACACACTCACTCTCAGAACCACACACACACACACACACACACACACACACACTCACTCTCAGAACCACACACACACACACTAACTCTCAGAACCACACACACACACACACACACACACTCACTCTCAGAACCACACACACACACACACTCACTCTCAGAACCACACACACACTCACTCTCAGAACCACACACACACTCACTCTCAGAACCACACACACACACACACACACTCACTCTCAGAACCCCACACACACACACACACACTCACTCTCAGAACCCCCCCCACACACACACACACACACTCACTCTCAGAGCCACACACACACACACACACACTCACTCTCAGAACATCACACACACACACACACACACTCACTCTCAGAACCACACACACACACACACACACACACACTCACTCTCAGAACCACACACACACACTAACTCTCAGAATCACACACACACACACACACACACACACTCACTCTCAGAACCACACACACACACACACACACACACACACTCACTCTCAGAACCACACACTCACACACACACACACACACACTCACTCTCAGAACCACACGCACACACACACACACACACACACACACCCACTCTCAGAACCAAACACACACACACACGCACACACACTCACTCTCAGAACCGCACACACACACACACACACACACACACACTCACTCTCAGAACCGCACACACACACACACACACACACACACACACACACACTCACTCACTCTCAGAACCACACACACACTCACTCACTCACTCTCAGAACCACACACACACTCACTCTCAGAACCACACACACACATACACACACTCACTCTCAGAACCACACACACACATACACACACTCACTCTCAGAACCACACACACACACACACTCACTCTCAGAACCACACACACACTCACTCTCAGAACCACGCACACACACACACACACTCACTCTCAGAACCACACACACACACACGCACACACACACTCTCAGAACCACACGCACACACACACACACTCACTCTCAGAACCACACACACACACACACACACACACTCACTCTCAGAACCACACACACACACACACACACACACACACACTCACTCTCAGAACCACACACACACACACACACACACACTCACTCTCAGAACCACACACACACACACACACACTCACTCTCAGAACCACACACACACACACACACACACACTCACTCTCAGAACCACACACACACACACACACACTCACTCTCAGAACCACACACACACACACACACACACTCACTCTCAGAACCACACACACACACACACACACACTCACTCTCAGAACCACACACACACACACACACACTCACTCTCAGAACCACACACACACACACACACACACTCACTCTCAGAACCACACACACACACACACACACACTCACTCTCAGAACCACACACACACACACACACACACTCACTCTCAGAACCACACACACACACACACACACTCACTCTCAGAACCACACACACACACACACACACTCACTCTCAGAACCACACACACACACGCACACACTCACTCTCAGAACCACACACACACACGCACACACTCACTCTCAGAACCACACACACACACGCACACACTCACTCTCAGAACCACACACACACACACACACTCACTCTCAGAACCACACACACACACACACACACTCACTCTCAGAACCACACACACACACACACACACTCTCAGAACCACACACACACACACACACACTCACTCTCAGAATCACACACACACTCACTCTCAGAACCACACACACACACACACACACTCACTCTCAGAACCACACACACACACACACACTCACTCTCAGAACCACACACACACACACACACACTCACTCTCAGAAACCCACACACACACACTCACTCTCTCAGAAACACACAAACACACACACACACACACACACTCACTCTCAGAACCACACACACACTCACTCTCAGAACCACACACACACTCACTCTCAGAACCACACACACACACACACACACTCACTCTCAGAACCCCACACACACACACACACACTCACTCTCAGAACCCCCCCCACACACACACACACACACTCACTCTCAGAGCCACACACACACACACACACACTCACTCTCAGAACATCACACACACACACACACACACTCACTCTCAGAACCACACACACACACACACACACACACACTCACTCTCAGAACCACACACACACACTAACTCTCAGAATCACACACACACACACACACACACACACTCACTCTCAGAACCACACACACACACACACACACACACACACTCACTCTCAGAACCACACACTCACACACACACACACACACACTCACTCTCAGAACCACACGCACACACACACACACACACACACACACCCACTCTCAGAACCAAACACACACACACACGCACACACACTCACTCTCAGAACCGCACACACACATACACACACACACACACACTCACTCTCAGAACCGCACACACACACACACACACACACACACACACACACACACTCACTCACTCTCAGAACCACACACACACTCACTCACTCACTCTCAGAACCACACACACACTCACTCTCAGAACCACACACACACATACACACACTCACTCTCAGAACCACACACACACATACACACACTCACTCTCAGAACCACACACACACACACACTCACTCTCAGAACCACACACACACTCACTCTCAGAACCACACACACACACACACACACTCACTCTCAGAACCACACACACACACACGCACACACACACTCTCAGAACCACACGCACACACACACACACTCACTCTCAGAACCACACACACACACACACACACACACTCACTCTCAGAACCACACACACACACACACACACACACACACTCACTCTCAGAACCACACACACACACACACACACACACACTCTCTCTCAGAACCACACACACACACACACACACTCACTCTCAGAACCACACACACACACACACACACACACTCACTCTCAGAACCACACACACACACACACACTCACTCTCAGAACCACACACACACACACACACACACTCACTCTCAGAACCACACACACACACACACACACACTCACTCTCAGAACCACACACACACACACACACACTCACTCTCAGAACCACACACACACACACACACACACTCACTCTCAGAACCACACACACACACACACACACACTCACTCTCAGAACCACACACACACACACACACACACTCACTCTCAGAACCACACACACACACACACACACTCACTCTCAGAACCACACACACACACACACACACACTCTCAGAACCACACACACACACGCACACACTCACTCTCAGAACCACACACACACACGCACACACTCACTCTCAGAACCACACACACACACGCACACACTCACTCTCAGAACCACACACACACACACACACTCACTCTCAGAACCACACACACACACACACACACTCACTCTCAGAACCACACACACACACACACACACTCTCAGAACCACACACACACACACACACACTCACTCTCAGAATCACACACACACTCACTCTCAGAACCACACACACACACACACACACTCACTCTCAGAACCACACACACACACACACACTCACTCTCAGAACCACACACACACACACACACACTCACTCTCAGAACCCCACACACACACACTCACTCTCTCAGAAACACACAAACACACACACACACACACACACTCACTATCAGAAACACACACACGCACTCACTCTCAGAAACACACACACGCACTCACTCTCAGAAACACACACACACACACTCACTCTCAGAACCACACACACACACACACACACTCACTCTCAGAACCCCACACACACACACACACACTCACTCTCAGAACCCCCCCCCCACACACACACTCACACACTTACTCTCAGAGCCACACACACACACACACACACTCACTCTCAGAACCACACACACACACACACACACACTCACTCTCAGAACCACACACACACACACACACACACACACACACACTCACTCTCAGAACCACACACACACTCACTAACTCTCAGAACCACACACACACACACACACACTCACTCTCAGAACCACACACACACACACACTCACTCTCAGAACCACACACACACTCACTCTCAGAACCACACACACACTCACTCTCAGAACCACACACACACACACACACACTCACTCTCAGAACCCCACACACACACACACACACTCACTCTCAGAACCCCCCCCACACACACACACACACACTCACTCTCAGAGCCACACACACACACACACACACTCACTCTCAGAACATCACACACACACACACACACTCACTCTCAGAACCACACACACACACACACACACACACACTCACTCTCAGAACCACACACACACTAACTCTCAGAACCACACACACACACACACACACACACTCACTCTCAGAACCACACACACACACACACACACACACTCACTCTCAGAACCACACACACACACACACACACTCACTCTCAGAACCACACACACACACACACACACTCTCAGAACCACACACACACACACACACACACTCACTCTCAGAACCACACACACACACACACACACACACTCACTCTCAGAACCACACACACACACACACACACTCACTCTCAGAACCACACACACACACACACACACACACACTCACTCTCAGAACCACACACACACACGCACACACTCACTCTCAGAACCACACACACACACGCACACACTCACTCTCAGAACCACACACACACACGCACACACTCACTCTCAGAACCACACACACACACACACACACTCACTCTCAGAACCACACACACACACACACACACACTCACTCTCAGAATCACACACCCACTCACTCTCAGAACCACACACACACACACACATTCACTCTCAGAACCACACACACACACACACACTCACTCTCAGAACCACACACACACACACACACACTCACTCTCAGAACCCCACACACACACACTCACTCTCTCAGAAACACACACACACACACACACACACACACACTCACTATCAGAAACACACACACGCACTCACTCTCAGAAACACACACACGCACTCACTCTCAGAACCACACACACACACACACCCACTCTCAGAACCCCACACACACACACACACACTCACTCTCAGAACCCCCCCCACACACACACACACACACTCACTCTCAGAGCCACACACACACACACACACACTCACTCTCAGAACCACACACACACACACACACTCACTCTCAGAACCACACACACACACACACACACACACACACACACACTCACTCTCAGAACCACACACACACACACTAACTCTCAGAACCACACACACACACACACACACACACACTCACTCTCAGAACCACACACACACACACACACACACACACACTCACTCTCAGAACCACACACACACACACACACACACACACTCACTCTCAGAACCACACACACACACACACACACACACACTCACTCTCAGAACCACACACACACACACACACACTCTCAGAACGACACACACACACACACACACACTCTCAGAACGACACACACACACACACACACTCTCAGAACGACACACAAACACACACTCACTCTCAGAACCACAAACACACACACACATACTCTCAGAACCACAAACACACACACACTCACTCTCAGAACCACAAACACACACACACTCACTCTCAGAACCACAAACACACACACTCACTCTCAGAACCACAAACACACACACTCACTCTCAGAACCACAACCATACACACTCACTCTCAGAATCACACACACACACACTCACTCTCAGAACCAGACACACACACACACACACACGCACACTCTCAGAACCACACACACACACACACACACACTCACTCTCAGAACCCCACACACACACACACACACTCACTCTCAGAACCCGACACACACACACACACACTCACTCTCAGAACACAACACACACACACACACACACACACTCACTCTCAGAACCCCCCACACACACACATACACACACACACTCACTCTCAGAACCCCACAAACACACACTCACTCTCTCAGAAACACACACACACACACACACACACGCACTCACTATCAGAAACACACACACGCACTCACTCTCAGAAACACACACACGCACTCACTCTCAGAAACACACACACGCACTCACTCTCAGAAACACACACACACACACTCACTCTCAGAACCACACACACACACACACACACTCACTCTCAGAACCCCACACACACACACATACACACACACACTCACTCTCAGAACCCCACACACACACTCACTCTCAGAACCACACACACACACTCACTCTCAGAACCCCACACACACACACACTCACTCTCTCAGAAACACACACACACACACACAAACACACACACACACGCACTCACTCTCAGAAACACACACACGCACTCACTCTCAGAAACACACACACACACACTCACTCTCAGAACCACACACACACACACACACTCACACACTCACTCTCAGAACCACACACACACACACACACACACACTCACTCTCAGAACCACACACACACACACACACACTCACTCTCAGAACCACACACACACACACACACACTCACTCTCAGAACCACACACACACACACACACACTCACTCTCAGAACCCGCCCCACAAACACACACACACACACACACTCACTCTCAGAACCCCCCCCACACACACACACACACACACACACTCTCAGAACCACACACACACACACACTCACTCTCAGAACACCCCCCCCCCACACACACACACACACACACACACACACACACACACACACTCACTCACTCTCAGAACCACACACACACTCACTCACTCACTCTCAGAACCACACACACACTCACTCTCAGAACCACACACACACATACACACACTCACTCTCAGAACCACACACACACATACACACACTCACTCTCAGAACCACACACACACACACACTCACTCTCAGAACCACACACACACTCACTCTCAGAACCACACACACACACACACACACTCACTCTCAGAACCACACACACACACACACACACACACACTCTCAGAACCACACGCACACACACACACACTCACTCTCAGAACCACACACACACATACACACACACACTCACTCTCAGAACCACACACACACACACACACACACACACACACTCACTTTCAGAACCACACACACACACACACACACACACTCACTCTCAGAACCACACACACACACACACACACTCACTCTCAGAACCACACACACACACACACACACACACTCACTCTCAGAACCACACACACACACACACACACTCACTCTCAGAACCACACACACACACACACACACACTCACTCTCAGAACCACACACACACACACACACACTCACTCTCAGAACCACACACACACACACACACACTCACTCTCAGAACCACACACACACACACACACACACTCACTCTCAGAACCACACACACACACACACACACTCACTCTCAGAACCACACACACACACACACACACTCACTCTCAGAACCACACACACACACACACACACTCACTCTCAGAACCACACACACACACGCACACACTCACTCTCAGAACCACACACACACACGCACACACTCACTCTCAGAACCACACACACACACGCACACACTCACTCTCAGAACCACACACACACACACACACACACTCACTCTCAGAACCACACACACACACACACACACTCACTCTCAGAACCACACACACACACACACACACTCACTCTCAGAACCACACACACACACACACACACTCACTCTCAGAATCACACACACACTCACTCTCAGAACCACACACACACACACACACACTCACTCTCAGAACCACACACACACACACACTCACTCTCAGAACCACACACACACACACACACACTCACTCTCAGAACCCCACACACACACACTCACTCTCTCAGAAACACACACACACACACACACACACACACTCACTATCAGAAACACACACACGCACTCACTCTCAGAAACACACACACGCACTCACTCTCAGAAACACACACACACACACTCACTCTCAGAACCACACACACACACACACACACTCACTCTCAGAACCCCACACACACACACACACACTCACTCTCAGAACCCCCCCCCCCCACACACACACACAATTACTCTCAGAGCCACACACACACACACACACACTCACTCTCAGAACCACACACACACACACACACACACACTCACTCTCAGAACCACACACACACACACACACACACACACACAAACACTCACTCTCAGAACCACACACACACACACTAACTCTCAGAACCACACACACACACACACACACACACTCACTCTCAGAACCACACACACACACACACTCACTCTCAGAACCACACACACACTCACTCTCAGAACCACACACACACACACACACACTCACTCTCAGAACCCCACACACACACACACACACTCACTCTCAGAACCCCCCCCACACACACACACACACACTCACTCTCAGAGCCACACACACACACACACACACTCACTCTCAGAACATCACACACACACACACACACACTCACTCTCAGAACCACACACACACACACACACACACACACTCACTCTCAGAACCACACACACACACTAACTCTCAGAACCACACACACACACACACACACACACTCACTCTCAGAACCACACACACACACACACACACACACACACTCACTCTCAGAACCACACACACACACACACACACTCACTCTCAGAACCACACACACACACACACACACACTCAGAACCACACACACACACACACACACACTCACTCTCAGAACCACACACACACACACACACACACACTCACTCTCAGAACCACACACACACACACACACACTCACTCTCAGAACCACACACACACACACACACACACACTCACTCTCAGAACCACACACACACACGCACACACTCACTCTCAGAACCACACACACACACGCACACACTCACTCTCAGAACCACACACACACACGCACACACTCACTCTCAGAACCACACACACACACACACACACACTCACTCTCAGAACCACACACACACACACACACACTCACTCTCAGAATCACACACACACTCACTCTCAGAACCACACACACACACACACACCCACTCTCAGAACCACACACACACACACACACTCACTCTCAGAACCACACACACACACACACACTCACTCTCAGAACCCCACACACACACACTCACTCTCTCAGAAACACACACACACACACACACACACACACTCACTATCAGAAACACACACACGCACTCACTCTCAGAAACACACACACGCACTCCCTCTCAGAAACACACACACACACTCACTCTCAGAACCACACACACACACACACACACACTCTCAGAACCCCACACACACACACACACACTCACTCTCAGAACCCCCCCCACACACACACACACACACTCACTCTCAGAGCCACACACACACACACACACACTCACTCTCAGAACCACACACACACACACACACACACTCACTCTCAGAACCACACACACACACACACACACACACACACACTCACTCTCAGAACCACACACACACACACTAACTCTCAGAACCACACACACACACACACACTCACTCTCAGAACCACACACACACACACACACACACACACTCACTCTCAGAACCACACACACACACACACACACACACTCACTCTCAGAACCACACACACACACACACACACACACACACTCACTCTCAGAACCACACACACACACACACACACTCTCAGAACGACACACACACACACACACACACACTCTCAGAACGACACACACACACACACACTCTCAGAACGACACACAAACACACACTCACTCTCAGAACCACAAACACACACACACATACTCTCAGAACCACAAACACACACACACTCACTCTCAGAACCACAAACACACACACACTCACTCTCAGAACCACAAACACACACACTCACTCTCAGAACCACAAACACACACACTCACTCTCAGAACCACAAACATACACACTCACTCTCAGAATCACACACACACACAATCACTCTCAGAACCAGACACACACACACACACACACGCACACTCTCAGAACCACACACACACACACACACACACTCACTCTCAGAACCCCACACACACACACACACACTCACTCTCAGAACCACACACACACACACACACACACTCACTCTCAGAACCACACACACACACACACACACACACACACACACACACACTCACTCTCAGAACCACACACACACTCACTAACTCTCAGAACCACACACACACACACACACACACACTCACTCTCAGAACCACACACACACACACACTCACTCTCAGAACCACACACACACTCACTCTCAGAACCACACACACACACACACACACTCACTCTCAGAACCCCACACACACACACACACTCACTCTCAGAACCCCCCCCACACACACACACACACACTCACTCTCAGAGCCACACACACACACACACACACTCACTCTCAGAACATCACACACACACACACACACACTCACTCTCAGAACCACACACACACACACACACACACACACTCACTCTCAGAACCACACACACACTAACTCTCAGAACCACACACACACACACACACACACACTCACTCTCAGAACCACACACACACACACACACACACACTCACTCTCAGAACCACACACACACACACACACACACTCACTCTCAGAACCACACACACACACACACACACTCTCAGAACCACACACACACACACACACACACTCACTCTCAGAACCACACACACACACACACACACACACACTCACTCTCAGAACCACACACACACACACACACACTCACTCTCAGAACCACACACACACACACACACACACACACTCACTCTCAGAACCACACACACACACGCACACACTCACTCTCAGAACCACACACACACACGCACACACTCACTCTCAGAACCACACACACACACGCACACACTCACTCTCAGAACCACACACACACACACACACTCACTCTCAGAACCACACACACACACACACACACACTCACTCTCAGAATCACACACCCACTCACTCTCAGAACCACACACACACACACACATTCACTCTCAGAACCACACACACACACACACACTCACTCTCAGAACCACACACACACACACACACACTCACTCTCAGAACCCCACACACACACACTCACTCTCTCAGAAACACACACACACACACACACACACACACACTCACTATCAGAAACACACACACGCACTCACTCTCAGAAACACACACACGCACTCACTCTCAGAAACACACACACACACACTCACTCTCAGAACCACACACACACACACACACACTCTCAGAACCCCACACACACACACACACACTCACTCTCAGAACCCCCTCCACACACACACACACACACTCACTCTCAGAGCCACATACACACACACACACACTCACTCTCAGAACCACACACACACACACACACTCACTCTCAGAACCACACACACACACAGACACACACACACACACTCACTCTCAGAACCACACACACACACACTAACTCTCAGAACCACACACACACACACACACACACACTCACTCTCAGAACCACACACACACACACACACACACACACTCACTCTCAGAACCACACACACACACACACACACACACACACTCACTCTCAGAACCACACACACACACACACACACACACTCACTCTCAGAACCACACACACACACACACACACTCTCTCAGAACGACACACACACACACACACACTCTCAGAACGACACACACACACACACACACTCTCAGAATGACACACAAACACACACTCACTCTCAGAACCACAAACACACACACACATACTCTCAGAACCACAAACACACACACACTCACTCTCAGAACCACAAACACACACACACTCACTCTCAGAACCACAAACACACACACTCACTCTCAGAACCACAAACACACACACTCACTCTCAGAACCACAACCATACACACTCACTCTCAGAATCACACACACACACACTCACTCTCAGAACCAGACACACAAACACACACACACGCACACTCTCAGAACCACACACACACACACACACACACTCACTCTCAGAACCCCCCACACACACACACACACTCACTCTCAGAACCCGACACACACACACTCACTCTCAGAACACAACACACACACACACACACACACACTCACTCTCAGAACCCCCCACACACACACATACACACACACACTCACTCTCAGAACCCCACAAACACACACTCACTCTCTCAGAAACACACACACACACACACACACACACGCACTCACTATCAGAAACACACACACGCACTCACTCTCAGAAACACACACACGCACTCACTCTCAGAAACACACACACGCACTCACTCTCAGAAACACACACACACACACTCACTCTCAGAACCACACACACACACACACACTCACTCTCAGAACCCCACACACACACACATACACACACACACTCACTCTCAGAACCCCACACACACACTCACTCTCAGAACCACACACACACACTCACTCTCAGAACCCCACACACACACACACTCACTCTCTCAGAAACACACACACACACACACAAACACACACACACACGCACTCACTCTCAGAAACACACACACGCACTCACTCTCAGAAAAACACACACACACACACTCACTCTCAGAACCACACACACACACACACACTCACACACTCACTCTCAGAACCACACACACACACACACACACACACTCACTCTCAGAACCACACACACACACACACACACTCACTCTCAGAACCACACACACACACACACACACTCACTCTCAGAACCACACACACACACACACACACTCACTCTCAGAACCCGACCCACAAACACACACACACACACACACTCACTCTCAGAACCCCCCCCACACACACACACACACACACACACACACTCTCAGAACCACACACACACACACACTCACTCTCAGAACACCCCCCCCCCACACACACACACACACACACACACACACACACACACTCACTCACTCTCAGAACCACACACACACTCACTCACTCACTCTCAGAACCACACACACACTCACTCTCAGAACCACACACACACATACACACACTCACTCTCAGAACCACACACACACATACACACACTCACTCTCAGAACCACACACACACACACACTCACTCTCAGAACCACACACACACTCACTCTCAGAACCACACACACACACACACACACTCACTCTCAGAACCACACACACACACACACACACACACTCTCAGAACCACACGCACACACACACACACTCACTCTCAGAACCACACACACACATACACACACACACTCACTCTCAGAACCACACACACACACACACACACACACACACACTCACTTTCAGAACCACACACACACACACACACACACACTCACTCTCAGAACCACACACACACACACACACACACTCACTCTCAGAACCACACACACACACACACACACACACTCACTCTCAGAACCACACACACACACACACACACTCACTCTCAGAACCACACACACACACACACACACACTCACTCTCAGAACCACACACACACACACACACACTCACTCTCAGAACCACACACACACACACACACACTCACTCTCAGAACCACACACACACACACACACACACTCACTCTCAGAACCACACACACACACACACACACACTCACTCTCAGAACCACACACACACACACACACACTCACTCTCAGAACCACACACACACACACACACACTCACTCTCAGAACCACACACACACACGCACACACTCACTCTCAGAACCACACACACACACGCACACACTCACTCTCAGAACCACACACACACACGCACACACTCACTCTCAGAACCACACACACACACACACACTCACTCTCAGAACCACACACACACACACACACACACTCACTCTCAGAACCACACACACACACACACACACTCACTCTCAGAACCACACACACACACACACACACTCACTCTCAGAATCACACACACACTCACTCTCAGAACCACACACACACACACACACTCACTCTCAGAACCACACACACACACACACACTCACTCTCAGAACCACACACACACACACATACACTCACTCTCAGAACCCCACACACACACACTCACTCTCTCAGAAACACACACACACACACACACACACACACTCACTATCAGAAACACACACACGCACTCACTCTCAGAAACACACACACGCACTCACTCTCAGAAACACACACACACACACTCACTCTCAGAACCACACACACACACACACACACTCACTCTCAGAACCCCACACACACACACACACACTCACTCTCAGAACCCACCCCCCCCCCACACACACACAATTACTCTCAGAGCCACACACACACACACACACACTCACTCTCAGAACCACACACACACACACACACACACACTCACTCTCAGAACCACACACACACACACACACACACACACACACTCACTCTCAGAACCACACACACACACACTAACTCTCAGAACCACACACACACACACACACACACACACACTCACTCTCAGAACCACACACACACACACACTCACTCTCAGAACCACACACACACTCACTCTCAGAACCACACACACGCTCACTCTCAGAACCACACACACACACACACACACTCACTCTCAGAACCCCACACACACACACACACACTCACTCTCAGAACCCCCCCCACACACACACACACACACTCACTCTCAGAGCCACACACACACACACACACACTCACTCTCAGAACATCACACACACACACACACACACTCACTCTCAGAACCACACACACACACACACACACACACACTCACTCTCAGAACCACACACACACACTAACTCTCAGAACCACGCACAAACACACACACACACACACTCACTCTCAGAACCACACACACACACACACACACACACACACACTCACTCTCAGAACCACACACACACACACACACACTCACTCTCAGAACCACACACACAGACACACACACTCTCAGAACCACACACACACACACACACACACTCACTCTCAGAACCACACACACACACACACACACACACTCACTCTCAGAACCACACACACACACACACACACTCACTCTCAGAACCACACACACACACACACACACACACTCACTCTCAGAACCACACACACACACGCACACACTCACTCTCAAAACCACACACACACACGCACACACTCACTCTCAGAACCACACACACACACGCACACACTCACTCTCAGAACCACACACACACACACACGCACTCACTCTCAGAACCACACACACACACACACACACTCACTCTCAGAATCACACACACACTCACTCTCAGAACCACACACACACACACACACTCACTCTCAGAACCACACACACACACACACACTCACTCTCAGAACCACACACACACACACACACTCACTCTCAGAACCCCACACACACACACTCACTCTCTCAGAAACACACACACACACACACACACACACACTCACTATCAGAAACACACACACGCACTCACTCTCAGAAACACACACACGCACTCCCTCTCAGAAACACACACACACACACTCACTCTCAGAACCACACACACACACACACACACACTCTCAGAACCCCACACACACACACACACACTCACTCTCAGAACCCCCCCCACACACACACACACACACTCACTCTCAGAGCCACACACACACACACACACACTCACTCTCAGAACCACACACACACACACACACACACTCACTCTCAGAACCACACACACACACACACACACACACACACACACTCACTCTCAGAACCACACACACACACACTAACTCTCAGAACCACACACACACACACACACTCACTCTCAGAACCACACACACACACACACACACACACACACACACTCACTCTCAGAACCACACACACACACACACACACACACACACTCACTCTCAGAACCACACACACACACACACACACACACACACACTCACTCTCAGAACCACACACACACACACACACACTCTCAGAACGACACACACACACACACACACACTCTCAGAACGACACACACACACACACACTCTCAGAACGACACACAAACACACACTCACTCTCAGAACCACAAACACACACACACATACTCTCAGAACCACAAACACACACACACTCACTCTCAGAACCACAAACACACACACACTCACTCTCAGAACCACAAACACACACACTCACTCTCAGAACCACAAACACACACACTCACTCTCAGAACCACAAACATACACACTCACTCTCAGAATCACACACACACACACTCACTCTCAGAACCAGACACACACACACACACACACGCACACTCTCAGAACCACACACACACACACACACACACTCACTCTCAGAACCCCACACACACACACACACACTCACTCTCAGAACCCGACACACACACACACACACTCACTCTCAGAACACAACACACACACACACACACACACACTCACTCTCAGAACCCCCCCCACACACACATACACACACACACTCACTCTCAGAACCCCACAAACACACACTCACTCTCTCAGAAACACACACACACACACACACACACGCACTCACTATCAGAAACACACACACGCACTCACTCTCAGAAACACACACACGCACTCACTCTCAGAAACACACACACGCACTCACTCTCAGAAACACACACACACACACTCACTCTCAGAA